>JAJPUD010025940.1:0-13017 GCA_023553655.1 Myrmecobius fasciatus
GGACAGCTGCTTTAATTTGCCCTGGGGCAGTTCTGCTGACTGAGTTATTTCAGGAACTGGGCAGTTGTGCTGATTGAATTATGTCAGGGGCTGGGCAGTTCTGCTTTAGTTCACCCTGGGGGGTTCTGCTGATTGAATTATTTCAGGTACTTGGCAGCTCCGCTGATTGAATTATTTCTGGTGCTTATCAGTTCTGTTGTTTGATTGATTGCTTTAAGGTGCTGTGTAATGGCAGCTAGGTCCGATGCTCATCAGGGGTTCAGTGGTTCACAATCTATCCCCCTCAAAAGGCAGACCCTCCAAACCACCTGCCCGCAATCAGGACAAATTGTTCCAAGAGGCCGCAGAAGACTCCCAGGTGTGTGAAAAGCACAACGCTCCCACTCCTGTTCCGACTCCTTTTCCAGCTCCCTGCTCCAGCTCCCTGCCCCGGTCTCCCTGCACTGCAGTCTGGGTTCAGTAAGCCACCCCCCTGCCCCATTAAAACAGACCTGTTTTGAGGTTCTTCCAGAGTATCTTCTTCTAGAATCGTGTTGTTCTCCAGATATTGTGGATTTTTTTTTTTTGCTTCAGAATCAGTCTAGAGGCTTCATATGTTGTTGGTTTGAGCGGAGGTCAGAGGAGGTTACAGAGACTCCTGTCTGATCTTCGCCACCATGGCTCCACCCACGGACGGACAAGTCGAGGGTTTCCTAATCCAGGGTTTTCAGAAGTCTCTGGCTCCCCACCCTAGAGGAGGGGAGAACAAACCAGCCCCAGCAGCATTTCTATTGGGCTTATATCCCAAAGAAATCATAAAGGAAGGAAAAGGCCCCACATGTGCAAGAATTTTTGTGCAGCCCTTTTTGTAGTGGCTAGAAACTGGAAATTGAATAGATGCCCTTCAATTGGAGAATGGCTGAATAAACTATGGTATATGAATATTATGGAATATTATTGTTCTGTAAGAAATGACCAGCAAGATGATTTCAGAGAGGCCTGGAGAAACTTACATGAACTGATGCTGAGTGAAATGAGCAGAACCAGGAGATCATTATACACAGCAACAACAGTACTATATGACGATTAATTCTGATGGACATGACTCTCTTCAACAATGAAATGTTTCAAACCACCTCCAATTGTTCACTGAAGAAAGCCATATACACCCAAAGAGAGGGATATGAAATGTGGACCACAACATAACATTCTCATACTCCTTGATTGATATTTGCTTACATTGTGTTTCCTTTATCTGATATATCTTTTGTGTAGATAAGATTTTTCTTGCACAACAATGATAAGTTTGGAAATATGTATACATATATTCGATTTGCCGATGTATTAACATAATTAACATGTAGTGGATATCCTGCCATCTAGGGGAGGGGTGGGGAGCTGGGGGGAAAAATTTGTAACAGAAATGTAAGGGTTATTGTTGAAGAATTACCCACACATATGTTATGCAAATAAAATAAAAAAATGTTTAAAAAAATGCACTACTGTTCAGAAGGGCTTAGTCCAGACATCAATAAACTAATCATACCCCATGAGCAAACTCTGACCTACCACCTATTTTTGTATAATCTAGTGAGCTAAGAATGGAATGGTCTAAATCAGTGGTGGCAAAACAGGGCAAATACACCATGCAAAAGTTCCCTAAAGGCCTTATCCTGACATAGGAAACCACATATTATTATTATTGTTATCTGTGATGAACTATATTATTATTAAATACTTCCCAATTATATTCTAATTTTGTTCTGATCATACTTGGTAGTATTTTGGGGTTCAATGGAATCCTCAAGGAGCATGTTTGATGCTCTGGTGTAGGCAAACATAACCATATTTTATGTGTGACAAAAACTTGGGAAGAAAATGTGGACTTGTCATGGTGACCTCTGTAGTTGAAATATGTATGCAGTCTACTGTAGTCAACAGTAGAACTAATGATTCCAACAAATAGTTATCCTTATTTTATGAAATGTGGTACTTCAACTTGTTAATAAGAGGTGGTCTTATTCCTATGAAGCACTGAGAATAAGTAACTAGTAGAGTGATTATATTATCATGGTTTATTTTGCCTATAATATCTGCATCCCCAACATGTAGGCTTTAGTCTTGAATTTATCCTTAAATACCTCCGACAATGTTTGAAATCTAAAGTCTCTTCATACATATAAATGTCTTTCTGACAGTGCAAGAAGCAACAAAGTTTTCTTCTATTTTAAAACTGGCTTTGGCCAGCAAAAAGAATAAATTGGTGAAACAAAGATGGCAGGAAATTGGAAAAGAGTGACTGTGGTATCTTATACTCTGTGATAGATAAGGAAGGGATTGCCACTTGCAGACTAAAGTGTAGCCATAACATTATTTCATCATTATGTCAGAGTTCAAAAATAAGATAATTAAGATCTTATAGTCTGAAATTCTAAAGATGGAATGATCTTGAGAGGAATGGAAAATTCATGTTTTACTGATCTTATTGGAATTGTTTATAATGAGGAAAATTCTAGGGAAGTGTCTTCAAAAAACTCATGTGATTAAATGGAAAGTACAATTCTGTTTTTATGAGAACTAATACAGTATATAGGAGTAAAGACAGAATGTACGTGGCGAAGTATGTATTGTAGTAGAACAAATATGTAGTATTTATTGTATTATTTAGTGTAATGGAACCAATACAAGATTATTGCAGCCTTGCGGCACAGTGAATAGTGTTCTAGCCTGGAATCAAAAAGAACTGAGTTCAAATTAGACTTCAGATACCATCTGTGTGGCCCTAGAAAAATAATTTAATCCCTTTTGATTTTGTTTCCACCTCTGTAAAATGAGGAGATGGAAAACAACTTTAATATCTTTGCCAAGAAAATCCCAAATAGTGTCACAAAGGAAAATAACTGAAAAACCGCTGCGCAACAACAAAAGCTCCTATTTGAATCATGCCAGGAAATCTAAAATTTTCAATGTCCTGAGTGTTATAAAATCAATACATTAAAAAATGATAACCTGATATTTTTTAGCTCCGTTGAGACACATGGTAAAGATAGAGTGGTTGGTCTGGATGGGACAATACGATATGGAGGAAAAATGTTGGAATACTTAGAAACTGTCACATTTCTCCATAGTTATTAAGGAGAACAATAATTTGTAAAGTGGGAATGAAAATAGTAATGATTAACTAGAACTGGAAATTCAAATATCAAGGAGATTAAAAAAAATTCAGATAACTTGAATTTATTTGTTTCAGGTAAAACATATCCTTAGAGAAAGAAAGTATGAAAGGTGATATTGAATGGGATATTGACAAATGTTTTAAGCACTAGGAAGAAGAAAATGTTTGATATATTATAGTAGAATTGATAAGCTTTACTCCAATTTCTGGTAAAAATATGGGATAATATCAGAATTTCAATTATTAAAAGCCAAGATTATTTAACTAAGGACACATTTCCAAAATAAAAATGCACCACTATTTTATTAATCACCTACAATGTACAAGGTACTAATTTAAATTGCACTATGAAGATGAACAATAAGTTAATAAAATGAGGAAATTATAGGACAATAAAGAAAATATACTATATTCGTAAATAAGTAAGGATTGTCATTATGAAATTTCTGAAAAATCTGAAAAGTTTGATGTTACATTTACCCAGAATTCTTTGGGGAGAGAATATCAGGGAAAACATCATCAAGGGGGTGGAATGTCATTTGTTTTTTTTTTTTATTTTATTTGCATAACATATGTGTGGGTAATTCTTCAACAACAACACTTACATAGCTTTCCATTACGAATTTTTCCACAACTCCCCACCCCTCCCCTAGATGGCAGGATATCCACTACATGTTAATTATGTTAAAATATTGGTAAATCTAATATATGTATACATATTTCCAAACTTGTCATTGTTGTGCAAGAAAAATCTTGTCTACACAAATGATATATCAGATAAAGGAAACACAATGTAAGCAAACATCAATCAAGGAGTATGAGAATGTTATGTTGTGGTCCACATTTCACATCCCTCTCTCTGGGTGTATATGGCTTTCTTCAGTGAACAATTGGAGGTGGTTTGAAACATTTCATTGTTGAAGAGAGCCATGTACATCAGAATTGATCATCATATAGTACTGTTGTTGCCGTGTATAATGATCTCCTAGTTCTGCTCATTTCACTCAGCATCAGTTCATGTAGGTGTCTCCAGGCCTCTCTGAAATCATCTTGCTGGTCATTTCTTACAGTACAATAATATTCCATAATATTCATATACCATAATTTGGAATGTCATTTGTTTCTCAAATGAAATAGACTGGGGAAGAAAAAATGAATTCTAAGTGTTGGGACTGACATGACCTGAGAAAGATGATCACATAGAAATCAAAAGAGATTAAAAGGTCTCTTTTAGGGCAGCTGGGTAGCACAGTGGGTAGAGCACCAGCCCTGAAGTCAGGATGACCTGAGTTCAAATCTGATCTCAGACACTTAACACTTCCTAGCTGTGTGACCCTGGGCAAGTCATTTAACCTCAATTGCCTCAGCTAAACAAAAAAACAAAAAAATATGTATTATAGTGGGAGAGGTAATTCATAGAGTGAAGTCATGAAGAAAACAGAAAGAAAAAGATGGCAAGTGGAGGCATGTACATTTTATATGAAAAAAGGAATGGCTTAGTTGGGAACTTTAAAAGAGAGATTTGATCTAGCAATTGTGCATAGTCAGTTACACATATGTTTTGCAAATAAAAAGTTTTAATAATAAAAAAAAGAAATCATAAAAAAAGGATTATAGTGTAGCACTGAAGGATATTTAGGGTTAGGCAGTATTTTTTAAAAAAAATAATTCAACCTGTAAAATTGAATAATTTCTTTTAAAAGTGATAGAAAAAAAGCAGAGAAAGTGAATATTTTCTTTTTGTTCTCTATTGTTGTTTACTGGACAGTTTTTCATCTTCCTTAAAAGTTTCTGCCCCCCAAGACTATCCTGGACCTTCTTCTCTTTCTTCCTCATACTGCTTCTCTTGATAATTTTGACTCTTTTCATAGAGTCATTTATCATCTCTTTAGATAATTTTAGATTTGCAACCCATCCCTAGTTGCCAAGGTGACACTGATGATGATGATGATTATGATTATATAGCACAAAGTGTTTTAAGATTTGAAAAAACAATTTATGTATATATATATATATATGTATATTATCTTATTTAATTTTTACAAAAATATTGTGAGTTAAATGTTATTATTATCTCAGTTTTATAGATAAGACTGAGATTGAAAGCAAGTGATTTTCTTAGGGTCACACAGATATGAAATGTTTGAGACAGGAATTTGAACTGAGGTCTGCCTGATCCCAAATTTAATGCTCCATCTATTTGTGTAACAGATAAACTATTAGATATTGCATGAAGTAGGATACACATCATTGCTTACTTCTCTTGAGTAGTTAATAATAAGTATGTTATTATAAATGTGACAATGTGTGTTAAATTTGCAAAAAAGTCAGTAAGTTGGACAGTGAAGGAAGTAATAGGGGATGGTTTGCTTAGACAGCACTTGAATATATGAATTCAACAAATAATATAGGGATAAAATTAGAAATATGGCTAATAATCTCCAAGATCCTAGTTGAGGCAACTATGAGGAATAAATTCTTAGAGAAGAAATTTCTACTTTGTGTCAAACCACACAATGTTTAGATGCTTTTCTTACAATGACATTCATAGATAAATGCACCACTATAAAAAAGAGACTGATGGTAATGCATCCAAGGCTAAGAGAGTTTAAAGAACCATTTGCCACTCTCTTTATTTAATATATCCAGATCACTTTTGAAAAATACACTTACTTAATGATGGAATATCACGTGGCATGGCATGGCAACAAATTCAGATTGTTGCCAAAATATATTGGTCAAGAGCTTTGGATTGGATAATCCCCAATCTTTAATTAATTAAGTGCCTTTTCTTATAAATTCCCTGAAGTACAAACTGTTTCACTAATGGCTACTGATATCCTTGGCACAAAAATCACTTCTTGAACAACTTATATGCCAAGATATCTAGCATAAAAATAACCTACTGATTCCAATTCTCCAACACATGGGTCAGAGTATTTGATCTGCATAAATCTATGGAGGGAAAATCTTGGCAAGTTTGTACCATTTGAGGAAGAAAACAGGTATTAACCCTAGGGAAAAAAAGGGGATGAAGGCCCCACATGGTTGTTTTTGCTGTATGTGTAGATTTGGAGAACGCTGTAACTTATAGAACATTTTTTCCCCTAGGGAATAGAGTAAAGTTTCTTAAATATGTCATTCTGTGAATTCAATGCAATTCATATCATTACATCTTTATTTAAATTTCAGTCTCCAGTAGTTCATATCTATATAACAATTTATTGGAAGTGATTGCAACCTCATTTTAAATTTAAGGAAACAGGTTTAGAGAAGTTAAATTATATAACTATGGTCCAAGAGTAATAAGATAGAAGTTGAATCTAGATTGTTTGACTCCTACTGTTATTTAAATAATGTTTTAAGATTAGAGTTAGACTTTACATATATTATTTCAATCACTCCTCACAACAATTGGTAAATATTAGAACTATTATTCCCAGTTTTTAGATAAGAATGCTATGGCTAAATTTATTATCTTGCCTTTGTTCACAGAATAAGAAAAAAAGAAGGAAGGAAGGAAGGAATGAAAAAAAAGAAAAAAGGAAAGGAGAGAGGGAGGGAGGAAAAAAGGAGAAAAGGGAGGAAAGAAGGAAGCATTTATTAATTACTTGCCTTGTTCTAAGACAATGTTTAGCCCATTATAAATATTAGTTCATTTTATTCTCAAAACAGGCACTCATGGCAAAACTGCCATTTTACAGTTGAGGAATGTCTTTCCAGAGATTACTTAGCTAGTATCTAAAGCCAAAACTGAACTCAACTCTTCCTGATTTTATATCAAGTATGTTCTCCATTTTGCCACAACTTGTTTGTCTTTTGTTTTGAAGAGAACAAGTGACAACTCTGGATTATATTTTGACTCACCTGTTCATTGGATTCATGTGAGGCAGAGTTGTACAAAGTGTCAGCCTTACTTTTTCTTCCGTAGTCATCAACATTGAGATTTCAAGACAAAAGTCAGGACAATTGGTGATGACCTACAATGCAGTGGATGATGTAATATTCAGAGAGAATTTGCAAGCAGCTGTAGCATGCATAGAGGCTACACTCTAGTGTGCATATTACAACTGCTTGCAGCTACAAGTGGGATTTCAATGAAGGTAGACATCAAAGGGGAAAGGGTATAAAAAAGGGCTGTGCAAGCTCTCACAGCAGAGCTGCTAATCCTCTGACTATCCCATATACACTGCTATTAAAGTAAATATTTCAAGGTTCAAAGGCTCATGTTCTATCCACATTGGTACTCTGCCCTTCTAACATATAAAGGAATAGATAAATAAATAAATAAAAGTCATTCATTGGGTACTTACTAGTTGTGGGGGGAAGAATCAAATTAAAAAACAAAGGTAGTTCTTGCTTTAAATGTATTTGTATTGTATAGGGTTGGAGGCAGGGAATAAAATCCCACATGACTATAAAAAATGAAAATATATGTCATATAAGAATTGTAGTAAAGTAACATGGAAATTCAAGGTAGGAGAAGATCACAATTACTTGAAACTTAAAAAGACAGTATTTGAGAGATTGCAATTGATCAGGGTTGGAAAAGGCAGGTAGCATTTTAACAATAATTACAACAAAAAACAGGAAATAGATTATAGAGGTAAAGGAAATAAATTGAGTAGAGATACAATGAGAAAAAGTTGCTTGTATCAATAAGTAACAGTTTGGATATAAATTTGACATGTTTAAAGGAAATAGTGAAAGTAAGGCTTGAAAGGTTGGTGCTGTGCGATCATGAGGGTCCTTGGATGTTAAAATGTAACATTTTTTCTTTATTTAGGAGTCCCTGAGGAAAGAATAAAGGACTTTTGAACAAAGAAAGGAATGACATCAGATCAGTGCTTTTAAGAAGCAATGTTTTGATGGGATGTTAAAGAACAAGTCATATTAATATTTAGCTTTTATCTTAAAATCTTTAACATTTTATGACTCCTATTTGTGGCCAGAGAAGATATTTTAAATATTCAATATTTTGGAAGTGGAGAACTTCTACATGCAGACAAAGTCTCAGATCATGCTAATTAATAGTTGAAGTGGAGTGGAGTGGGAGTTCACAGAATTTGAGAGAGTTTAGAAACTGTTGTGAAAAGTAGGTGAGGAAATTCAGTAATTGCCATGAAGATGGAAATTACAATGTTCAGGCAAATATCATGAATTTCAAAAAGCAACATATATAATCATGATGTTGCCCCAGAATTTACAGTGTATCTTAAGTAATATATAACATCTGGGACTCTTATATGTGTCCCTGGAAGAAGAGGATTCTCAGAACCTCATATAGTCTATGTTGAATAAAGATTTTAAAATCACATCCTAACAGTGAGTTAAACCCTTATCTGTGAGAGAAATTAAGTCAACCGCAGTAGATGACAAATTGGAGAGGAAAGAGATAAATAAATGATATTTTCCCAGTAAATTATCATAGTGGTCTAACAGAAGGAAATATACTGTGTTACTAAAACCCAGGTGCATCTCCCTTCTCTGCCAAAGGATCCTGAATAAGATCAATTTTTCTCTCATTGATAGTTTCAAGATGTTCAAAGGCAAGCATATCATAGCCATAATTTCCCTGTTTCTTTAGATAGCGAAAATAAAAGATATTTCTTCAATATGGATCATCTGACCATTCATGAAGCAGTATTGGTTGTTTCCTTCCCCTGTGAAGATTTGTTGGGTCTTCATAGTCATTATACTAACAGTATATGATTATCCTTCCTATCAACACCATGAATTGGAAGGAACAGGGGAAATGAATATCAGGAATAAATTCCACTCACTTAAAAGGAGATTGACAAGGAAAGGAGAAGTTAAGAATACAGATCAGGATAAATTTAAGAAGGGGATTTAAAGCAAGTTTAAAAATATAGGGGAATTTATTCACAATTAGAAAAGAGTTTCTAAGTAATATAATAGAAGGAACTAATAAAAGCATGTAAAGAGGAAGTCAGCTTAGAGTAAGATTGTGTAAGGATTACTATAAGTGAATTCATGGCCACAGATAGAAGAGGTCTGCATTCATGGTGAGAAACATGACTTAAAAAGAAATTAGGGAACCAGTTTGTTTTGCACTTCAACTTTTTTTGAGGCATATTTTCCTTAAAGGGGGGGATTTATTATATCAACCTCCTTTTCAATAATCTAATATAAAAATCCTCTGGCATTCGTAATTTAGACCTCTTTTAATTTTTCATTTTTTTCATACTTAACTTCTTTACGACATTTTCTACAATCCAGTGACTTGTATCTCCTTACACTTGCTCCTCCTTACACAAAATGCTTTATCTCCTAGTTGGTATTTTCATGCTCAGAATTTTCTACCTCCTCCTTTCTACCTCTTGACTTCTTTCAAATCTCAGCTTAAAATATTACCGTCTAGAAGAAGCATTTCCTAATTTCCCTTAATGCTAGTTTTCCTCTCTGAGATTATCTCTGATTTTTCATATATATGGGACTTCAAGAATTTGTGTGCTTTTATAAGTAACTACATTTTCACTTTCATGTTAACAGCTTTGCACTCTCAGCTCTCAGCTGTAGAAAAAAATGAGAGATATGATTTACACAAATTTATTGAGTGGCTGGCGTCCTACTAAATATTTCCTTAGTCTTATTTACCCTGTCTTTGTTTTTGGTATATTAATCACATATTTTCAGTCTTTGGTAAAGAGTTTCTGTTTATTTGTCCCGTATTTTCATTGTAGATGCCATCATCCATTGTAGACTCAAGATTAAATCTCAACTTTCCTCTGCTGTGCTTCCATACTCTAAGACCTTTATATATGTTAAACAAAACCTGAAGTAGACATTGCTGATTAATTATTTCAATCTGGTGTATCCTTCATTATCCCCAATACCTTTCACTATCCATGAAGAATAGAGGATTAGAAGTCATGTCAGACTTCATTAGTAGTGCCAGCAGCCCCTCCCCTTTTTCAAAGACAGTAGCTAAAGCCGAGAATTTTACAGCATATAGTATACAATATAACATCCTTACACCACCATTTGATACAATAGAAGGTAAAATTCAGCTTTAAAAAGTTGTTTTAATATTTTTATTTTCTATCCAATATTTAGGGTACTGTAAATTTCATGTGTTATGAGAAGTTAAAAATGTCTGAAAAAAAACTTTTTAAACTTAAAAATGTTAGCATAAAAGGTCACAGAATTCTAGGTAATTACTAATGAGAAAAATAATTTGCATGTTTTTCATGCATTTTTTGTGTTATTTTGCAATGACTGCTAAGAGAAATGCATATTATGATAATGAATGTTTTGTTATGAAGAATTATATTTAGAAATGCGTATTTTTGCAAATTCTATCGAAAGATTATAGTTTTTGGTGCTTATGGGAACCTAGCCTTCTATTTCCCATAGGTTCAAAATATTAAAATTTTCCTTTTTGACTTTGTGCTGTTTTCTAGGAAGGTTTCTCATGTAAAAAGTGGGGATTGATTGTAATAGATGTAATAAACATATACACTTGCATATATATGTAATACACAGAAGTAATAGTTGTTTGAATATATTCTCAATTAAGCTACAGGCTTCTTGAACAGAGAATCCATTATATCTTTTTTTGTAGTCACAGTTTAGCACAATGCTTTGGTACATTGCAGATACTGAATGAAAGATTCTTGATTAATGATTAGTTTCAGCAAAAAAAGATCACTATGAAGACAAATACAACTTATTTACCAACTTTTTTTAGGAGAGGATGAACAACAAAAGAGCTTCCAAGTTAAGAAAACATTATTTGATAAAATATGACTTTGAATGGGAAATTTCACAAATGGAAAAGTGGTAAAGCATATGTTCAAAAGTTTGACACAGCCTTGAGAACAAAGGGGATAATTTTTTGTATATTATTCTGGTAACCTAACTCCTAAAAATAATGAATACTTTCTTTTTGAAGAGAGTCAAAGATGCTGGATACAGTATACCATGATTTGCATTCTAAAAATATAAAATGAAATTGATATATTATATTTACCAGGAAACAATAGATAACTGTTTTGAGGTTCATATCAGAACAAATTTTCTATTCCTTATATCTATTATTTTGGATAAATTTTTTTAAAAACAATATTCAATAGGGTGAAAAAGAATTGAAAGTGACTGAAACAATTTAAACATGACTAATCTGAACTAATTGTCAATGTGGGAAAATATTAAGCATATTTTAAAAGTCAGAGTATTTGCCTTGATTATTATTATTGAAAAAGAAACAATGTAAAAGTCAATAAGGTGAACAAAAAGACTAGAAAGAGAACTGATAAAACACTTCATTTAATTTCTAAGTGGAGAGAGATGGAAGCAAAGGACAATATCAGTTTTAATGAATAACCAATTTATAACATGCTACAGCATGTGTTGAAAGATCTTGACCAGTATTACAACATAAAAATGAGAAAAATAATAAATCCAAAATCAAAAGTATAGAAATCTTGGTAGAAGACCTAAAGAAACCACATTACCTGAAGAATCTTTATATATAAATATGAGATTGATTTGTTTGTATTTTCTGTTATCATATTACTCACAATTTGGAACATTTTTCAAATTTTTGACAATTTGTATTTATTCTTTGGGAAGATTTGTCCATATTCTTTGACCATTTATTAGAGAAATGGCTCTTGATCTTATGCACTCATCGTAATTGCCCAAGAATATAAGAATTTTATTAAAGATGTTGATGCAAATGTTTTCCTCCACTCAATAGCTTATCTTTAAGTATAAATGCACTGATTTTGCTTGCACAATTAAAAAAAGTTATTCAAATAAAATAGTTGATTTTCAATTTTATAATCATATTTTTTGCATTATTTGGCTAAAAATTCTCCACCCAATCATAATTGTAAAAAACTATCACTGTTCTACTCTATTTGTTTATACTATCTGACATAGTTAAGTAATGTACACATCTGGAACTTTTTTAGCACAAAATAAAAGGTGGAAGTAAAAAAAGTAGTAATTACTTTTCAATTTTTTCATTAATTCTTGTTGAATCAGGAGTTCTCTGACCTATAGTTTAGATATTCCTGTGTGTGTGTATATGTGTGTGTGTGCATGCATGTGTGTCTATATGTGCCTATCTACTTATATTTATAACTAGGTGGTGTAGTAGATCGAGTACTGTGCTGGGAATGAAGAAAACTCACTCTCAGTTCAAATCTAGCCTTAGAAGTGTACTAGTTGTATAACCTTACTTAACCCTATTTGTCTTAGTTACCCATATACAAAATGAAGTGGAGGAAGAAATGGCAAGCCCCTCCAATATGGGATCATGGAGAGTTGGATATGATTCATTGATTTATAAGATATTATGTTTAGGTTTTTAAGGGATGTTTATCTTGTCTCTTCCACTGATATACTTGCTTATTTTTTTTAAATTACATCCAAATAGTTTTAAACAATATTTGCTTCAAAATGAAGTTCAAAAGAGACATCAACATATAGTGAATAGAGAATCAATCTCAGAGTTAGGAAGATTTGAGATTAAGTCTTGACTGTAGCATATACTGCTTACATGACTTTGTACATGTCATTTAATCTCTCAGTTCTCCTGGGCAACTCCCTAGATCATAAAGTATATAGCAGTTGTGGGTCTGTATTAGTACAGGAAACTTCTTCAAGATGAGGTAAATCACAAGAATTATTAAAAATAAATAAGTGGGGGCAGCTAGATGGCACAGTGGATAGAGCACCAGCCCTGAAGTCAGGAAGACCTGAGTTCAAATCTGGTCTCAGACACTTAACACTTCCTAGCTGTGTGACCCTGGGCAAGACACTTAAGCCCAATTGCCTCAGTAAAACAATAAATAAATAAATAAATAAATAAATAAATAAATAAATAAATAAAT
>JAJPUD010025941.1:0-17050 GCA_023553655.1 Myrmecobius fasciatus
AAGTCTTATTGAGTCATTTACTTCTATTTGTTCAATTTTAATTTTTAGAGTATTATTTCCTTCAGTTATCTTTTTTAGCTCCTTTTGTAGCTGGCCAATTGAATTTCTGGATTCAATGCATTCTTTTTCCATTTTGCCAGTTTTATTTTTCAGTGAATTGTTGTCTTTTTCCAATTCACCAATTTTGTTTTTCAGTGAATTGTTGTCTTTTTCCAATTCACCAATTTTGTTTTTCAGTTCACCATTTTTATTTTCCAGTGAATTGGTGATTTTTTCCAATTCACCAATTTTGTTTTTCAGTGAACTGTTTTCTTTTTCCAATTCACCAGTCCTATTTTCCAGTTTTTGATATTTCTGTTGCCCTGATCTCAATTTATTTCCCCATTCTTCTTCTAGCTCTCTTTTGAGATTCTTAATGCAATCATCCAGGTAAGCCTTCTGAAAGGAGACCAACTTAAGTCTGCCTTTGTGGCTTCATCTGGGATTGTTTTCATAATGTCAGGATCTGGGGACTGTTCTATTTTTTCTCCGTAAAAGCTTTCTATGGTGAGAGCTCTCTTCTGCTTCTTGCTCATGATTTAAAGTTGGGATATTGGTCAAAAGCCGAGAAAACTGCAACAATTTATATTTGCCCTGGGGCAGTTTGCCGAGTTGACTTCCGGTCTGAGGCTGGTCGGGCTAGATTGGCACCAGGACCACGTTTTCAGCTGTTCTCATCCACCCCCTTCCAGAGGCAGATCTGCCAAAGCACCTGCCCGCAAGCAGAGCAAAGTGGCCCAGGCGTCTCCCAGGGGCTTCCTGGGTGCCCAAAATCCGCCCCTCTATCGCAGCCCTGACTTCTGCCCCGGCTGGAGTCCGATCGCGACCAGAGGCCGATTTCCCCTGAGGCTAATCTTCTCCGGAGTTCTTTCAAGGTAGATCTTTTATAGAAGTGCGTTGTAGTCCAAATGCTTGGCGAGGACCTCACTCAGAAACCAGTTTTAAGGCTTACTATGTCTGGGTTTGAGGGAATGTCGGAGGGAGTTCACAGAGAAAGCTGTTCGCAGTTCGCCATCTTGGCTCCGCCCCAAGTATTCACCATTTAGTAATTTGGAGGGCACAGTTGCAAATTATTTTCCAGAATTGCTGGATCATAATCCATCTGATAAGGACACCACTTCTCCAACATTTACTCTTTGTTGTAATCTTTGCAATTTGATGGGTATGAAATAGACCTTGGATTGATATTTATATTTCTCTAGTTATTAGTGAGTTGGAACATGTTTCCTACAGCTCTAGAGGTAGCAGATTTTGTCAGGTAGTGAGACCTATCCCTTCCTAAGAGCTAAGGTCTTTAGATTTATTTTATGTTGTGCACCTAATCTAGTTCATTCTCTCTGTTCCCTTCTAAATTGTTTTTTTTTTTTTGACAGTTACAGCTTTCTAGTTTAGTTTGAGATCTGGTTCTGCTAACTTCCCTTCCTTTCTATTTTTTTCATTATTTCATTTGATATTCTTGACCTTTTGTTCCTCCAGATGAATTCTGTTACTGCTTGTTGTCAAACTCAAACAGAAATGGGGACCACATATTGGTTTGGTTTTAAAATGTAATGTTACATAGGTCTTATTATATTTTATTTCCTTTGTGAGATATTTCCAAGTTAAATTATTTTTAATTTTTTTCCTTGAGACACTTGGGGTTAAGTGACTTGCCCAGGGTCACACAGGTAGGAAGTGTTAAGTGTCTGAGGCCTCATTTGAACTCAGGTCCTCCTGACTAAAGGGCTGGTGCTCTATCCACTGCACCACCTAGCTGCCCCCCAGTTAAATTTTAATCTGATTCCATAGGGCTGTGTATTTGATGCCTCTGCCAAGTAATTTTTTGGTAATTTAATTGTCACAGCATGGAATAAGGAAATTTATTTAGGAAAGGTTGTCATTTTGATGATGCTGGCCTTTATTTTCACTTGTTGGTGATTCTGTCCTCTGCTTCTTGTAATGGTGTCAACCATCCATCATTTGCCTGGAAGCCCTCATCCTGTCTAATTTTCCCCTATTGAGGTAGATATAGAGCTGTACTTGACACAATTCCCTTTCTCCATAGCAACAGTGAGACTAGCCTCGTAACAAAGAAAAACAATTAAACAGATCAACAGATAGGGCAACCATGAATCACGGGGAATGATGGGGACTCACAGTCCCACATCCTCCACAATTCCTCCAGCTAAAGTATCTTTTTTTTTCCCCAAGACCTACCAAATACTAATATAATTACCTTGCTGGCTGACTTGGCTCTCTGTGAGCTTGAATGTCTAAATAATAAAAAAATACATATTCAGTACCTTTTATGTTTCTGAATTAATGGATATTCCTGGGCAGTAAAATGAAGAAAGAGATGGATTCAGAAAACCCTTGAAAGACATATGAATTGAGCCTGATAAAGTGAGCAGAATCCCAAGAACCATTGATCCACCGACAATGATATCAGAAAGACAAACAGTTCTGATCAAAGCATGGCCAAGATTGTCTCCAGAGGAACCAGAGTGAAGCCTGTGAGATTCAGAGGCAAAGTGAGATGTGCATTTTGTGACATGGCCAGTTGGGTGAGGGGGAAGTTGAGGGGAGGGGGTGGGAAGGCTAATGATAGTGATAGAAAATCAGAAAGAACAAAGAAATGCAGAGAAGAGAATGAACAGAAGGAAGGAAGAAGTGTGATTGCCCCTTCCTTCCATCAGTGATGACCTTCCTCTCTGCTCATGGCAGATATTGCAGAACATTTTGTTCTGTACTTTTAAAATGATTTCTCTTGACTTTTGTTCTTCCAGAGGAAACTTTATATTATTTTTCCTTATTCTATTATGTAACCTCATCTCATCTTTGGGGCCAAACTTATTCTTTGATTTCCTAACATTCACTTTTGATCGTTCTGTGGTTTGTTTCTGAATTGTTCTTTGAATTGACATCATTGTAGTCATCATGTAGCTTGTTTTCTTGATTCTGCTGGCTTCCCTCTGCATCAGTTCATGTAGATCTTCTAGACGTTTCAGTATTTATCACAGACATCATTTTTTACAGCATAGTTGTAGTCCATTACATTCGTGGACCACATTCTATTGAGCCATTAGCCATTATTGAGCCATTCCCTATTCTGTGGGCATATGCTTTGTTTCCAATTCATTATCACCAAAAGTGCTGCTCTTACATTGTAGATGTATGTAAATATTTTCTTTTTATCAGTGGCCTCCTTGGGGCATAGGATTAGTAATTGAATTTCTGGGTCAAAGGATATAGACAGTTCTACTGGTTTTTTTTTTTCACAATTCCAGATTGCTTTCCAAAATGGTTTTATCAGATTATAGCTCTACCAATAATGTATTAGTATTCCTGTATTTCTATCATCTCTCCCAGATGGACTATTGCCATACTTTATCATGTTGACCAATTTGCTGGCCATGAATGGAAACAAAATATTGTGTGTGTTGTATGTGTGTGTGTGTATGTGTGTGTGTGTATACACACTATATATATATATACACTATATATATGCATATACATACACACACACACACACATATATATATATATTGATGAATTTTACTATCTATGGTGCCTTTAAGCATAATGTAGTTTTCCTGCTTAGCTCTTTTAATATCTATTTTTTCTATTGCTTTGTCTAAGATCATGATTGCTGCTCTCCAAATTAAAAATTGGCCTGAGGCACACTAAATTCTTCTCTAGCCCCTCATTTTAATTCTTTGTGAATCTTTTTGGGTGCTGCTATCCCCCAGGGAATAGATTGCAGGGTCGGAAGTCAGGAAGACCTGAGTTCAGATCCAGCTGTAGGCACTTTGTAGTTGTATGCTGTGTTCAAGTCTCTTCATCTCCATCTACTTCACCTGCCATTTGGGGGCAATAATAACCTCTATCTCTCAGATTTGTTACGAGGATTGAATGAAGTAATGTTTGTAAAGCCCAGTACCAAGCGCCATGTAAATATTATTCCCTTCCTCTCTTCTCATTTTACAGATGAGAAAACTAAGGCTGAGAGAAGTTAAATTACTTGTCCAGGGTCACCCAGCTAGTCCAGAATGTGGTTTTAGATCTTCCTGATACTGAGCCCAGTACTATATGTACTCAGCTGTCTGGTTAAAGCTGTTTTCTGTTTTGCTTAATTTTTATTATTGGCACAATTTTGGTTTGGTGTTTTGTCCATAGTGATGTAAAGTTTCGTTTTCTTTCAGTCATAGATTTGGAACTGGAAGGGCTCTTGAAATCATCTGATCTGATGCTCTCATTTTCCTGATGAGGAAATTGAGGTCCCAAGAAAAAGACCTAGACTTAAGGTCACATTATAAGTGTCAGAGCCCAGCCAGGAGACCGGATCTTCTTAGTTCAGATACAGCTTCAATCTTATCTTAAGGCTTCATTTTTGTCCCCCCTGGTGTTGAGCTGTTGAGACTCGGGGAGCCAACAAACAGTACATATTTGGAGTTTGTGAAAAGAAAAAAAACGGTAGTGGTTAGTTAACTTCAAACTAAAAGAAATGGGTCAAAATGATTTACTTCTTGTATTTTTCTTTCTCCTTTCTTTCTCTCATCTCCCTCCTTTCCTTCTTCTCCCTCTGTTTTTCTCCTGTCCTTGTCTCTTTTCTCTCATTTACTTCCTCTTCCCTTTCCCTATGTTTCTTTCTCTCTCCCTTCACTCTCATCTCTCTTTTCTCTCTTCTTTTGTCCTCTTTCTCTCTTCCCCATCTCTTTCTTTCTTTGTGTCCTTCTCTCCCCTTCTTTCCCTTTCCTCCCCTCCCTTCCCCTCCCTTCCCCTCTTCTCTCTCTGTCCCCTCTCTTCCCACCTCCTCTCCTCCTGTTACTTTCTCTTTCTGTTTTCCCACTTCCCTTTCTCTCTCCTATTCTTTCTCCATTTCTCCCCTCCTTCTCCCCCCCCCTTTTTCACAGAGCCACTTCATGTAGAGCTCTAAGGGCAGGAGATGTGCTAACAACTCACCACTGGCACAAAGAAGAAGAAATGGAACAATCGCCTTTTGGGTAGCATAGGGTTAGAACCAGGGCAGTCTTTTCCAGTGTAATAAAAACCGAATAACAATTCCAGTGATCTTGAGATTCTTATTGATCATCGTAATGGTGTGAAATACAGTTTTTGAACTCAAGAAACCTTTTGATGGCAAGTAGTCTTCAAGCTGGAAGGGGAAGGAGGAAGAAATGGGTAAGGGGAGAAGGGGGAAGGAAAATGGACATTATCCATTTGCAAGTGGGCTGAGCAGAGACTGGAAATAGAATATTGTATCTGCTTTCCACTGCTTCCAGGTTTTTCCTAGAAAGCACAGCCTTATTTCCTAGAAAGCACAGCCTAGAAAGCACACACTTATTGATCACAACTCCCTGAAATATACACATGTTTATGAAGAATTGATTCCAAACATTTAAGGAGTTGCAGAAGCTTTTTTCTTAGAACATTTCTTTACAACAAACCCTTAAGATTGTCCAGACTCTTTTATTGTTTTACAATTTTATTACACCAGACATTTTCGATTCCGGGACGTGGGGCCAGGGCCTTAGTTATACATAGATTTCCCCCTGTTTATTTGTTGCAGTAGGTTTGGCTGATTTGAACAGTTGGCTAGTTTTAAAAACACAGTATTAATGAGCTTAAAACATGGGGAAATTAGGGTTTCTGTGCCATTCAGCCTTAAAATATCATTTTGCATGCCATATTAAAGTAAGAAATTATTTTTTAAAAAACTAAATATGTAAATATAACCTTTGAAACACATTATCTCTGTAATGCTAGTCTTAAAAATAGCCTATAAGGAATTCACACACCTTTTACACTGGACAGCACCTTCAAATAAGAGTTTACTAAATGTTAATGCCACTATCTATCTAGCCAGTTATATATAAATGATTTAGAAAATTAAATTTTATTTAATATTAATTAAAATGGCTAATCATGATATGGGCTACTTAGATAATAAAAAATTTAACTGCATTAACAGAACTTTGTGTGCAAACTTTCTCGTTTTCATAGCCTGCTTTTGGACCCCTAAAAGAACAACAGAATGAATATATTTGTTTGATTCATAGATAAATATTCATTTTTCATTATTCACACTCTACAAGTTGGCAGAGAAAGCACTAGCATTATTGGGTCTTTGAATAATGCTGTGTATGTATTCAACTGGGCCCATTGTCCTACTTCAAAATGTTTTGAAACGTTTCTCACCAAAGTTACTCTTTTAAATGTACTACATTCATTGTAGTGCCAGGAACAAAATGCCAGTACCTAGAAGTAGATGCTCAAATTTAAGCATTTAAAAATCATTTTATGGCCATATGAATTTACCATTTTTAACCACTAACTTGTAAAACTAAAGCTGAATGAGACCAAGTATTTTATTTAAATTTCACTGGCTCCCTACTTTTTATTTTTATTATCATTATTTATTTTTTTTTTTTGCTGAGGCATTTAGGGTTAAATGACTTGCCCAGGGTCACACAGCTAGAAAGTGTTAAGTGTCTGAGATCACATTTGAACTCAGGTCCTCCTGACTTCACGGCTGGTGCTCTATCCACTAACTGCCCCAGGCTCCCTACTTAAAAAAAAAAAAAAATATATATATATATATATATATACACATATATATATACACACATATATACATATACATATATGTATATATACACACACAAATGCATGGCTTGCAGATTAAGTTCTGCTGAAGTATGGGCTCAACATATTTTAAGCTTTATTGGAAATTCCTAGCCTCCTCATGTGCCTCTAGGCAGACTGGCCTCCCAGGTAACCTCTATTCCCTCAGTCTCCTTTGCATTTGCACTAGCTTTTCTTCTTTCCTGAATGTACTCCCTTTTCACTTGCACCTCAAGGTATCATTAGCTTCCTTCCAAGTTGAACTCAAATGCTCCCCTCCCAGTTACTTTTTTTTTTGTGATCCCCTTGTTTTCCCTCTGGAGAATGCAAGCTCTTTGAGGGTGGGAGTTTCCATTTCTACTTTTGTAAGCCTGCTGCTTGATAAAGTTGTTGAGCCATTTTCATTCATGTCTAACTCTGTGACCCTATTTGGAGTTTTCTTGGCAAAGATACTATCTTTGTTTTGCCATTTCCTTCTCCAATTTATTTTATAGTTGAGGAAACTGAGACAAACAGGGTGAAGTGACTGGCCTAGAGTCACACAGCTAGTGTCTTAAGCTGAATTTGGATCACTCTACTCTGCTGCCACCTAGCTAACCTCTAGATAGTAGCGGCTTCATAAATACTTGCTGAATATTGAATATTCATTCAGCTGTTTTACCAAAGACTTGCCACCCTACACCCACACCTTAGCCTCAGTTTTTTCATCCATAAAATTAGGAATAATAACATTTGTACCCACCCACCTCCTCATGGGGTTTGGGGTTTAGTTGACATACGTGTAAAGCATTTTGCAGTCAATTACTCGATGCTACCTGGATGGGCTATAGCTTCTCATCAGAGAAATTACTGTAAACTATTTTTGAAACCCACTTTATTCCCATTTTCGTTTGAGTGGACATGTGCCCCCAAGCAAAAGAGGTCGTGCCAGGATAAGCGGTGTTTAGGGGCTCAGACACCTTTTGGACTGGTATGGGGGCACGAACGGGCCCATGCAGCCCATAGCTAGGGATGGCAAAGGAGCATCTCTGCCTGCCCCGCCCGGAAGAAATAGGTCCAGGCTGCCCTTTCTTCCTCCTCCCTTACAGCTGGGGACTAGGGTGGGAATGGGAGAGGGGCCTGAGTGCTTGGCTAGGGTAAGGTTTAAGGCTTTCCCGGGGG
Organism: Myrmecobius fasciatus; assembly: GCA_023553655.1. Classification (NCBI taxonomy): domain Eukaryota; kingdom Metazoa; phylum Chordata; class Mammalia; order Dasyuromorphia; family Myrmecobiidae; genus Myrmecobius; species Myrmecobius fasciatus. Next base: position 7,804 of record JAJPUD010025941.1, read on the forward strand.
CGCAGGGCAGGCTCGTGGGTCACAGATGGGATTCTAACTCAGGCTTTCCCAGACCGGTCCAGGGCGCCTCCCGGGCTAACTAGGAAATATCGGGAAAATGGTTTTTGGCTTTGGTGCTGGAGGCCATTTTGAAGACCCAGAGCATTTGGATTGGCTCGGGTTGGACCGGATTTTCCGTCCACAGGCCCGCCTCTTCCTGTTGCGATACCGGCGGCTTTTGTCTCTCCGTTCCTTTCATTTTCAGGCCTTCGCGTTGTGTTCCGCCCCCTCCTGACGCTTAACTGCCCAGCAGCCAATCAGTGGTCACTATCTAGAAGCCGGGTCAAAGCAAATAGATCTAAAGAACGGCTCTGATTGGAGCAGGTCATGTGAAGTCTACCGGAAGAGGCGGTGAACGCCGCTGGCGCCGGAAGGAAGAAGGTTCCTCGGCTTCCTTTCAAGATGGCGGCAACGAAGGAGCCCTCCAGCGCCAGCGACTCATCAGGCCCAAGTACACGCCGAGGGCACTTGGGCATCCCCGAGGCTGTGTTCGTGGTAAGGGTCACTGCGGGCCGCTGGTCTACAGCGATCAGGTCGCGCTTCGGGGCCTCGGAGCTAGGGGAGGCGCGTTGGGGCAGGCCAGGCCAGTCCCGGCCTGTGGACGTTGTTAGGGAAGGGCGGGAGGGTGAAGAAAGGGAATAGATCTCCTTATTTCCCTCCCACTTTACCCATCTCCTGTCATTTCCCGCCTTCCCTTTTTCTCCTGTCCTAATTCTCTTCCCTCCCCTTTATCCTCCACTCCTCTCTTTCACCTCCACTCCTCTCTTTCATTTTTCCTCCTGTCTCCCCTCCCCCGTACTCCCTTCAATTCAGTAGATATTAAGTCCTCCCCTCCCCACATACAACCACCCGCTTGCATTCTTGGCCGCTACCTTTTCTCTGCCCCTTACCCTTTTACTTCCCGACCCCCTTCCCGACTTCTTTCCCAAATAGAAATAGGCCTAGGTGGAGCTGATCCTATGGTTTGCCCTAGTGTCTCTCCTTAATCTACAGAGGAGAAAACTGAGATCCTCTCTCCATTTCCCTCCCTGCCCCCATCCAGCACCAGTAAACCTCCCCAGTCAATCCATGAAGATTATTCATCACTTACAGCTGAAACAAAGTCCCAAATCTGACTGGGAAATTCATCAGTCCTCTTCTAATGGATCCAGGAAGGCTTTTCACAGCTGGTAGCATTTTTGTCGATAAAAAGGAATGGCAAGTACACTGCCCAGGCTATTTCAACCCTCCCTCCCAGCTGTGATTCATGAATGAGATGACTCCCTAGAGCTCTGAGTTCTACTTCTCCCACTGTGACTTCTTTTCTGACTTTGGATTTTCTTCAAATTCTCCCAGGTTAGAAACAATTTTGTTGGAAGTATCAAGTGAGAAAGGCTATGTAAAGTGATGCTATTCGAGAAAAAGTTGGGACTTTTTGAAGAGCTGTTTGAGTACCAAAAGACCCCTTTTCAGTAATTTGACTGTCATTCCAACCTTCCTTACTCTCCTAACCATTATGTTTTTCCAGTCCAGTGTATTGTAATCTGAAATCCATTCCTGGTTTATTTATTCCTGTTTTTGTCTCCACTTGGGATTCAAAGTCTTGACCTTCCTGTTTACCACAGTTCCCTTCTAGAAATTCTCAACTGCAGAGTGCTACTTAGTCCAACTTTACTCTTTCCTTTGTCTCCTATCCCCCTGTTGCTATCACTTTGTATCTGTGTAAGGTTCATAAGCATCCCCTGTGATGCCTAGAAATCATGAGGCCTTCAAAAAATAAAAATGACTGGGCAGATCTTTTCTTCTGCTTAGGAGTTGCTACCCCTTTTCCAGAATTTCCCAACATGATGTTCACCAAATTAAACCTGTCTTTCTGTTCCTCAGCTACCTTTAGATGTATAAAAGAAACTTATATAATCAAAATCAAAACATAACACAGTTTCTTTCCATGGCTTCACATTTCCTGAAATTTGACCTTTTAGGGGTCATCTATTCCAATTCTTATTTTGTGAATGAGGAAATTAGGTGACCTCATCAACTTCCAGTTTTGGTCTGATAAATGCACACATCCCGGGTGGGGGTGGAGGGGTGGGGAAACGGGTCAGCACTCTTCAGCATATATTAGCTCTAGAATTACCACAGTTATCCAAGTAGGAGGGAGCGAAGACCAAAGGAATCATACTGATTTTATGAGCCATTTGCAGTTTTGCTGTACTTAAACATGCATGGCTTAATCTTTAAGACAAGCATATGCTACTGGCAGGATCAGCCAGGTATTAGCAGGTTTGAATTTTTTTTTTTTTTGTGGATTTGAGAATATATTTTTTATTTTATTTTTTTTTAATTAAAGCTTTTTATTTGCAAAACATGCACAGGTAATTTTTCAACATTCACCCTTGCAAAGCTTTCTGTTACAAAATTTTCCCTCCTACTCCCCACCCCCTCCCCTAGATGGCAGGAAGTCCACTACATGTTAATTATGTTACAACACGTGACAAATCAAATATGTGTATACGTATTTTTACAGTTATCTTGCTGTGCAAGAAAAATCGGATCTACAAGAAAAAAAAATCTGAGAAGGGAAACATAATGCAAGCAAACATCAATAGAGAGCGTGAAAATGTTATGTTGTGGTCCAGACTCAGATCCCACAGGCTTCTCCCTGGGTGTATGTGGCTTTCTTCACTGAACAATTGGAACTGGTTTGAAATATCTCATTGTTGAAGAGGGCCATGTCCATCAGAATTGATCATCATATAGTATTATTGTTGTCGTGTATAATGATCTTCTGGTTCTGCTCATTTCACTCAGCCTTAGTTCATGCAAGTCTCTCCAGGTCCCTCGTGAAATCATCAGCAGGTTTGAATTATCACATCTATTCAGGTGACTCCCAGATAGAGCCTTAGACTATCTATCTTCTGAGCTGTGGCCACATTTCTTCAACTGTCCCTTGATGATTTCAAATTGGAGGTCCTGAAGAGAATTTCAGATTTGGCTATGTCCAAAATATAACTCATTATCTTTTCCCCCAAACCTTTTCTGAACTTCTCTCTGTCAAGGACCCCCATTTTTCAGTCTCTTCATTATGTTGGATTCCATATTCTTCTCAAATCTCCAGTGTCCCCATTTTGGCCCTTGTGACTTCCATATGTCTTAGATCTATTTCTTTCTCTGAATTACCCCTCCCTCCAACTATACCCTCATCCTCTCTCACCTGGTCTTATTGCAATAGTGTTCTAATTCATTTCCATCCCTCTAACTTATCTTCCACAGTCACAGCTACTGAGGTTCCCTTCCTAAAGTTAAGTCAGTGTGATCTGCTGAATTCCTCTTAACCTTAGGCTCTGACTAGATTTGCCTTAATCTCCCTTTCTGACCTTTTTAAACAGGATTTGCCATCATCTGCTGTCTGGGCTGGCCATGTGGCTTTTCTGCTGTTCCTCACAAAGATTTCCATCTCTTACCTGACTGCTTTTGCACTTGCTATTTCCTTGCCTACCGTGTACTCTCTTCTCCCCTCTACCTCTTAAGAGTCCTTTCTTTACTTCACCTCAAGTTGCATTTGCTGTATGAATCCTTTCCTGTACTTTCCACCTGCCCCAGTTTAACCTGTCTAGATTTTGTATGTACTCTTTTCTCAGAATGTAAACCCTTTGATGGCAGGGCCTGTTTTGCTTTTGTATTTTTATCTCTGGTATCTAGCACAGTGCTTGGCATATAGTAGGTATTTAATAAATGCTTATTAGTTGGTAGATTGAAGCCTGCAGAGATGAAATTATTTACCTGAAAGGGCATAGCTAGTGCTAGAGCTTGGACTCCTACCCCAGGTCTCTTCCTTTCACAGAATGCTGTCTCAGTAGGTGGTGAGTAAATACTCATTGACTGATCAGAAGAGGAACATAACTTCTAGTGTATTGGCAACCATTGGCAACTTAGGAAAGGGTCAGAAAAAGAGGCTGAGCCTTGGTTGCCAAGAGAGTTGGAGCAAACCTGGTTTAGGGCAGCTTGGCTAATGTGCAGGTGCAGATAAGAGGAGCCAGAAGGTAGAAGCTTGCTTTCTTTTTTATTATAAACTTAATCATCAACTAGGATATACAATATCCTAGTGCATGAAAATCTAATCTTTTGTTAATAGAGTTGGTTTAAAAATGTATAGTAAATGGAACATAGAAGTGAAAGAATTGCCCTGTCCTCTTCTAAACTTGTTTTTGCTATGTGTACTTTTTAATGTTTTCTTTTTTGGAGGAGCCTTTATTATTGCCCACTAATTCCACCTTCTGCCCCTCCCTCCCCCCAGCTCTCTCAGAATCAGTGCATTGGCCACATCTGAAAATGTTTCTCCTGCACTCTGCCAAGATGTGGATGGCACACTTTGATACCAGTCTTGTAACTAGTCCTTCTGTTGATTACAATCTTATAATTTGAAAAAACTTTTTTTGATAGCTCTTCAGTTTTTGCATCACCTGCATCTCCCACTGCCTTCCCTCTCAATAAATAATTTTTTTTTAAAGAGAGAAAAAAAAGGCTCTGTAAAATTAACCAATGACATTGGAAAAGGTGTGGTGTTCATATCTGTTCATGTGCAGTATTTGCCACATCCATAGAGATGAGAAGCCTTTCAGACTTGGGTACCTTTCCATTGTGGTAAGTATATAAATTGGCTACCTGGTTCTCCTTATTTCAGTCTGAATCATGCACACAAGTCATCCCAAGTTTCTCAGAAATTCTTAGGAATGTTTTTTTTTTTTTTGCATTTTTATATCACATTTTATTCAGCTATTCCTCAATTGATTTGTTTCCAGTCTTTTGCTTAGAAAAGGTGTTTTAAATAGCTTGTGCAAATACATTTGAGTTCTTTTATCTTTGACCTTTTTGGGCTATCTACCTAGCTGTAGTGTTGCTGGGTCACAGCGGAGTAACTTTTTGGCTATGGTTCCAAATTGCTTTACAAAAACAGTTGAACCAAAAAATTATAGACTATTTGAAGGTCTTAGTATTTGCTTTGTGAATTGTCCTATAAGCTTGTTGTTCTTGTTTCCTATCTTAGTCTTTTTTGGGTGATAATGGCTCTTAACCCTGCAACTCATCATGATCAAAAGAATCAATCTGAGTGATTATTAGTCTAATGGAGAGGGTTCTAAGCCTTAGGTCTGGGATTGATTTTTTTTTTTTTTTTTGCTTTTTTTGCTGAGGCAATTGGGGTTAAGTGGCTTGCCCAGAGTCACACAGCTAGGAATTGGGAATGATTTTTAAAAAGCTTTTGAGAACTATTACAAATATAATTGGTTTCTTTTATAATCCTATGTATTTTAGTTTTTGCATTTAAGCCTACTGTTTTTTGAAAGAGCTCCCTAAGTTTCATCAGATTGTCTGCCAGAGGGGTCTGACACACAGAAGGGCAGTGACTGAGGAGGAGACAGTACTTCCCATCGGAAGTTACTGCTCCTGGGCATGTGGAGGGGCATCTTGAGATCAGACTAAAATAATTGCCAAATCATCTTGATCCTGTTGAATTCTTGCTTAATCTTAGAGTCATCATCAATGTGTGGGAATGGGAAGATAGAATAGGTAGAAGAGATATCATGAAGGCAAAGAGGGTACCAGGTCTTTAAAGAAACATGAGTCTAGAGTTTACAGTAATGAAATCAGAATGGAGGGGGAATTTGGGGAGTGAGAGAGAAAAAAATTCATTTCAGATGTGTTGAGGTTGAGGTGCTGCAAAGACTTTGGAGTAGAAATATCCTGAGATGGGGGACTGGAACTCTGGAGGGAAATCAGGGCTATAAAATGTAGACTTGGATGATCTATCTAGTTGAGACAGAAGAGGACCAAAGAAAGAACCTTGGGGGGGGGGGGTTGAAAAAGAGTCAGGAAAGAGGAGATTAAAGAACTGTGGCTCTGGGATGAGGCAGTTTGCTGGTGGGAGACACCAGCTTAGCTGTATTAGACAGCTAAAGAGAAGATAAGGATCTGGAATGGGCCACTGGATTTGGTAGAGATCATTGGTGAGGACTTTGCTCTGAAATTTTTGTCCATTTATTATCTTGGGGAAAATAAGTTCACCGTTTTGCTTCTTCTGACCATTTCCACCATGCCTCTTTGGGGCCCATTCTCCTTTGAGTAGTTCCAAAACTATACCGTGATCATAAGTGGTGAGCTACAAGATTGCACGTCCTGTTTGCCATGCCGAGAATAATAGCTAGCATTTTTTTGTAGCTTGGTAGCTCAAGAAGGAACTCAAGCTCTCAGCACTCTGAATTCCCCTTTAAAATGGGATGCTTCCTCCCTCTGCTTCCTCATCAGATTTGAGAACATGTTTATTTCTTCCTATTTTGTTGCTACAAATGTACAGTTGCTTTCTTTATATTATATATTGTGTTTATATGGAGTATAACTCAGTATATTGGAGATATATTACCTAAGATTTTGGACTCGTGTAGTCGTGAAACTTTTTTGGAAATGTTTTTAGAGGTAGTTTATAAGTGTATAAGCAAATTTATAAAAGACCATTTAAACTCATTTTGTTATTCTCATTCTCACTATTCAGTACTAAGTTCACCTCTTCTAGTCTGAGAATAGAAAAGGCAGGAATGGTCATCTTTTTTCCTCCCCACGTTAGTCTGTGAATAAAGAGAGGGCAATTTGAAACCAGAACTGTAAAACTTTGTTTCATTTCTTCTTATTAACCTGACAAGGATCATCTCACACAGCATCTCAGCAGGGAGGGTCCTCAGACTGCTTAATCCAGTCCCTGCTATAGAGGGGAACAGGAATCCTCCCATAATAGGCCTAACAAAGTCACCCTGCTTTTATTTCAAGAATTCCATTGAGTGAGGAACTATTACCTCCTGAATTTTTTTCTTCTAAGTAGGCCTCATTGAAGCCTTGCTTGGTCATTTTGAGGATAGTTCAAGTCTAACAAGCCCTTTTAGCTGTGATAGATTTTTCAATACTTGCAGACCCACCCAAAGGACACAAGGTGGACGGGATCCCCAAAGGAGGATGCTCTGCTGCTCAGGTGTTAATTTGAGGTAGCAATAGCCTATACAGATGATCTGGTGGTCCAGCCTACTCCTCTTATAGGTGGAGCCCAAAGACAAGAAGTTTCCCTATCAAGGTCATACACATAGTCATGATAACAATAACAACAAGAATCATTGCTAGGATTTCTAGAGTGCTTTAAGGTTTGTGGAGCACTTTGCAAATATCTCATTTGATCCTCACCATAACCCTTTGGAATAGGTGCTATTCCTAGTATACAGAAAAGAAAACGAGGCAGATAAGTGACTTGATTAGGGTGACACTGCTCAAAAGTGTCTGGGACTGGATTTGAACTCGGGTCTTCCTAACTTCAGACTCCAACCACTAGACATTATGCCACTTAGCTGCCTACTAAGTAGTAGCTGCAGCAGCAGCATCTGAGAGTCACTCACTCAGAACATGATTTCAGGGCCTGCAAGCTCATCATCTTAATGTCCTTAAAATATGAACCGAACACAGGAATCTGGATAGGATGTGACTAGGACAAACTAGAAAGCTACTACCGCCTCCCAAGGCCTTGCTGCTGCTCCTCTCCCTCAGACCAGCAGCTTTCTTGGCCCCTAATCAGGCTGTTGACTCTAATGGAAGGTCACTAAAAGCCCAAGTTTTTTCTTTCTTTCCCTTTTTTAGGAAATTACTTTCTAGTTCTGCTTGTCCTGAATTGTGTTTCTGAAGCCTTTCCAAGTGCAAGGCTTTTTACACTTCACTTGTTCGTGTAGCCTTCCCAAGTGGTAGGTTTGCCCCTATTAATATTAGAATCTTTTGGGTTCAGAACTTAGTCATCCTATGTGCTAATTCTTCTAGCTTGATGGCATCACAAGTGCCATTTCTGCCCTCAGATCAACTAAGTAATTGATGAAAATGCCCAACAGCATGCTTTATTTTTTGAAGCTTCCAGCTAAAATTCTTTCAGCTTTAAAAAATCCTTAGACTGTTTCTATTAAGATAACAGCATTTTTGTCAAGGAGAACTTCCTCAAAATAAAAGTCTGGTGTTTCCCATTAAAAGAATTTTAATGTCTGATTCTTGTTCTCAATTGCATTGTAATAAAAGTATCCCCAGTTATTAGCATGCTCAATTGGAGATAGTTTTTTACCCAGTTAGCAATATCATGAAGATTATCAAGAGGTCTAATTAATCCAAGTGAATGGGATTTTATTGTTCTTGATACAGAATAGTAGTTTGTGTATCCTGTTCTCCCTTGCTATGACCTTTATTAGCATAATACTTGAAATTTATAATCCATAACTTTTTCTCCCCTTCATTAAAGGAAGATGTAGATGCTTTTATGAAACAGCCTGGAAATGAGTCTGTAGATAATGTACTCAAGAAATTGGATGAGCAGTATCAGAAGTATAAGTTTATGGAACTTAACCTTACTCAGAAGAAAAAAAGGTATGTTTTGAGAGTTCTGAAGGTGGTTTTGAAAATTAAAGGTAGGAATATCAAAAGTATTCACCCACATAATCTATAAAATGAAGGAAGGAAGGTTGGTCACCATTTTATGATCCATGACTTCAAGACTGGGAGAGTAATAAAACAGATGACAGGAAATCCCAACAACCTCCTTTGAAGGCTCTGTTATTTCTCTTCTATAGACATTTCTTCCATTGGTATAGATTGCAACCCCTTGTCTTCCTGGGAGATTATTCCATAGCCTCCTTTGTGGATAATGTACCTTATACTTGGAAGGTTCATTCTTTTCTTGCTTCGTAGATATTAGTACAGCTGTCATCCCTCATTCTTGCCTAGAGAATGTCATGGATCCTTAACTCTAGCGTATGGATGATTAAATCTAAAAACCTTTCCCCTGGAGCCCTAGCAGGGAACATCTGGGGGATCTGTGGACTGGCTCACCACAAATCCAGAGTCAGCCCCATGGATTCACTTGGCCCAGAAAGAAATCATGGCATTGACCTTAGTAGGCACTGTGGGCTAGTTGAGCTTGAAATTGGCAATAATTGATCTCCTTTGAAGCCCCTAACTTGTTATCCCCCTGAAGTGTCCCTGCGTGTGACCCTCTTTCTTTTCTCTTCCTGCTTCTCTGCACAGAAGTATCTCGGATTCTATTTTATTATTATTATTATTTTATTTTCAAAACATAGGAAAGGATTTTTCACTATTGACCCTTGGAAAACCTTGTGTTCCAATTTTTCTCCCCCTTCCCCTAGATATCAAGTAATCCAAT
>JAJPUD010025942.1:0-17050 GCA_023553655.1 Myrmecobius fasciatus
TTGCATTTTATTTTCTTCATCATTTTCTTTTCTGGTTTGATTAGAGTTTTCTTGTACAGCAAGATAATTATATAAATATGTATACTTATATTGGATTTAACATATATTTCTATCATGCTTAACATATATTGGATTACTTGCCATCTAGGAGAGGGGGTGGGAGAAGAGAGAGAAACTGGAACACAAGTTTTTGCAAGGGCTAATGTTGAAAAATTATCTATGCATATGTTTTGAAAAATAAAAAGCTTTAATAAAATAAAGAAAAAAATTCCCTACTAATGTAGTTTTTCTACTCCATTAATTCTGAGTTCCTTCTACTTCTGCTATTTTTATGACAATATTAAGACAGCAAGTGTTGCAAAGCAAAAGTTCTGCAAAATACATCCAATTTCATTGTTCCAATTTTTTAAAATTTATTTAATGTATTCTCCAAATACATTCAAATAATTTTTCACACAAGAAGAAAACAATGTCAAAATGTTATAATTACTCAAAAGTTAAATTAATTTCTAATCATATAACAATTATATAAATCACTGTTGACTAGAGAAATGCAAATTAAAACAACTGTAAGATACCACCAAACACTTACCAGATTGGCTACTATTATAGAAAAGGAAAATGATAAATATTGGAGAAGGGGAAATTAGAACATTAACTAATTATTAGTGATTCCACTAAAACTAATACATATATTCTGAAGAATAGTTTTGAACTATGCTCTAAGAGAAAAGACATTGTACATACTCTTTGAAATAGCAATACCACCACTAGGTCAGTATCCCCAAAAAATCATAAACAGGGAAAAGAACCCACATGTGCAAAAATATTAATACCAACTCTCTTTGTGATGGCAAATAATTTTAAATTGAGGGGCTGTTCATCAATGAAATGAAATACTATTATTTTATTAAAAATAATAAGGCAGATTTCAGAAAAACCTTAAAAGACTTATATGAATTGATGCTGAATAAAGTAGGTTGAGCCGGCAGATCATTGTGCATAGTGACAATAACTCTGTAGTTTATTCAACTTTGATAAACAGACAATTCCAAAAGAGTCATGAAAAATGCTATTCAAAACTGGAGAAGGACCATGGAGACTGAATGCAGATCAAAAGATACTATTTTCAGCTTGTTTGGTTGATTTGTCTTTCTTTTAATTTTCCCCTTTTGTTAAGATTCTTATTACACAATATAATTAATGTGGAAATATTTTTAATATGATTTCATATGTAAAAATAGCATAAGTTAAATAGGAGAAAATCTACTGAAGAAAAACAACTCATTAAAAAATAACACTGGACAAATTGAAAAGAAGATACAACAACAACAAAAAAATAGAAAACTGACCTAGAAAATAGATCCAAGAAAAATAATTAAAAATTATTAGATTATTTGAAAGTCATGTCATTAAAAAAAAAACTAGGCATCATCTGTCAAGTGATTATCAAAGAAAAGTACCCTGATAGTTCAGAAACAGATGGTAAAATAGTACTTTGAAAAATTCACTATCCCCCAATTCATAGTCGAAGGTTATAAACAAACAGTTTTCAGATGAAGAAATCAAAGCTATCAATAGTTATATTTTTAAAATGTCTTAACTCACTGCTGTTTACAGAAACGAACATTAAAACAACTCTGAGATCCCATCTCATACCTATCAGATTGGCTAATGTTACCATAAGGAAAAATGATAAATGTTGGAGATTTGGGAAAATTGGAACACTAATGCATTGTTGGTGCAGTTGTCAACTGATTCAACTTTTCTAGAGAGCAATTTATAACTACACTCAAAGGTTGACTAAATTGTGTATAGATCTATAGTCAAAAGAGATCAGAATGGGGGAAAATCAATATGTGTGAAAATATTTATAGCAGTCCACTTTGTGGAATGAAAAGATTGGAAATTGAGGAAATTTCTATTAACTGAGTGATGGTTTAACAAGGCACTGTATATGAGTGCCACAGAAAACTATTCTGCAATAAAACATTATGAACAAGCATATTTCAGAAAAACCTAGAATAACTTTTACAAATTAATAGAAAGTGAAATAAGCAGAACTAGGAATACATTGTACACAGTATCAGCAATATTTTATGCTGAAGAACATGAATGACTCAACTCTTCTTAGCAATATAACAATCCAAGCAAGTGAAAATGATTCATAAAGGAAAATACTATTCAATTTCTGATAAAGAATGGACTCTGAATACAGATGAAAGCACATATTTTTACTTAACTTTTTTTCATGTTTTCTCCTATTTTAGCATGTTTCTGATTTGATAACTCATGAAAAACCTATTTTAAATTACCTACCATTTCCAAGAGGAGTGGGGGTGAGGAGAGGAGGGGAGAAAAACTTGGAGCTCAAAATTTTGTTAAATTAATGTTAAAATTGAGATCAATGTGAAACTAAGAAAAAATATTTTTTTAAAAAGAACCAATCAAGCACATCCTGAAAAAAGATCCAAATATGAAAACTTCAATGAATACTGTAGCCAAATTCCATAATCATAAGATCAAGAAGAAAATATTGCAAGTGGTCAGAAAGAAGCAATTCACATTTTGAAGAGGCACAGTCAGGATTACACAGGACTTTGTAAAAGACAGAGCAGATTGAGGGTCGTGTTTCTCAGAAATAAAACACTGGGAATGAGGGAAAGGGGGAAAGAAAAGTGAAAAGTATAACAGGGAAAATATTATGGAAAAAATACAGTTAGTAATTTTAACTGTGAATGTGAATGGGGCAATTTCTCCCATTAAACTGAAGTGGATAGAAGCAGAGTGATAGTAAAGGTAAAAGGTTGGAGCAGAATCCATTACAATTTAGCTGAAGTTTAAAAAAAAAGCAAGAGTAGTGATCCTGATCATTTTTTTTCTTTATTAAAGCTTTTTATTTGCAAAACATATGTATGGATAATTCTTCAACACTGACCCTTACAAAGCTTTCTGTTACAAATTTCGCCCCCCCCCAGTCCCCATCCCTCCCCTAGATGGCAGGAAATCCACTACATGTTAATTATGTTAAGATACTTGACAAATCAAATATATGTATACATATTTCCACACTTATCTTGCTGTGCAAGAAAAATCGTTTCTACAAGAAAAAAATTAGAGAAATGAAACACAATGCAAGTAAACATCAATAGAGAGCATGAATATGTTATGTTGTGGTCCATATTTCATATCACTCTCTCTGGGAGTATATGGCTTTCTTCACTGAATGATTGGAATTGGTTTGAAACATTTCCTTGTTGAAGAGAGCCATGTCAATTAGAATTGATCATCACATAGTCTTGTTTTTGCCATGTATAATGATCTCCTGGTTCTGCTCACTTTGCTCAGCATCAGTTCATGCAAGTTTCTCTAGGCCTCTCTGAAATCATCCTGCTGGTCATTTCTTATAGAACAATAATATTCCATAACATTCATATGTCATAATTTATTCAGCCATCCTCCAATTGATGGGCATCCATTCAGTTTCCAGTTTCTTGCCACTACAAAAAGGGCTGCCACAAACATTCTTGCACATGTGGGTCCATTTCCTTCCTTCAAGATCTCTTTGGGATATAGGCCGAGTAGAAACACTGCTGGGTCAAAGGGTATGCACAGTTTGATAACTTTTTCAGCATATTGAACTCAAAGTTTTAAAAACAAATAAACAAAATCATTTTGCAACTAACAAAAAATAAAAACATTAAAAATAATTGTTTAATATTTTTTCTCTTTTACTTGGTACATATTTCTCCAGTTCCTCAATACCTAAATTTGAAAGGCTTTGTACTTGGAATCACAAATATTTCCATCTTCATTGTCACTCAGTGAAAGAACTGGATAAGTCCCTTAACTTCTCTCTTATGTTCTGTTTTAGTTATCTATAGAAAAGGGAGGAAGATCACAGTACCTATCTCAGAGATTTATTATGAATTCACATAGAAATATATTTAAAATCTTTTACAAACGTAAAAACTTTTTAATAAATGTTAATTATAATTGTTTTTAGGTGAAATATTACTTGAACACTGGCTTTTCTGTTATAATTTAGTGGTTAATACCATTAGAAATAATTCCGACACACTAGTGTAAGAAGTGTAAGGTAGAAAGCTATATATATGTATATCCTTGGAGTTTAATTGTAATATTTTTGAGGATAAAAAGGGAAATGTTGGTGGGCCCTAGACATAGTGACCATTAGTTAAGAATACCCAATATATAATCATTAGACTTGTTCATTCATACTAATTATTTTTATTCACTCCAAGAAAACCAGGGCATTGACTAAAATACACACCAAAATCCATTGACTTTTGAAACTTAATTACCCTATAGGCTCTACATTTGATCATTATCAGCTTTCTTTTCTGTTCTACTGTTTCCTCTAAGTTATTGTAGAAATTGGCTGCTTCTTAATTGTGGAGCACATTTGTCTCCTGACAATTAGTTCCCCCAGATTTCCAGGAAACCTCACACCTCATCATAATGGAAAGCCAAGTTGCCTTGCTGAAATGCACTCATCATTTACCAGGTGTGGTACAGAGGTGACTAATGAGTTTGAGGTCCCTGCTGTTTCTTGTTTAATCTGGTAATTAGCTCTCGCTGCTTCTAACCTTGTAAAGGATGGAAGCCTGTTGAGCCATTTGGCAGGGCTGAGTGAATGGCCCATCTAACTTGAGCTCTCTTTAGAAAGCTCCTTTAAAGGGTGTGAACACAGCAAGGGTGCCTTAAACACAGGTAGAGGAGGAAGTCAAACTGAATGTTGGCACAATTTCTTTCTGTAATCTTTCCTAGTCAGTTTCAGATATATTATTTAGAAATGTACATATTCACTCTGTATGCCTACATTTTAAAATAACAATAACAAAATGGCAGGCATTTTGTTTATATATATATGTATATATACATATACATATACATATATATATATATATATATATATATATATATATTGCCATTAAGTAAATATTCATAGGAAAGGAAAATTCTTTGGTTTTAATTGCGGGTGTGTATTTTGAAAAAAAAAACAGAAGAATCTGAAATATATGTTTTATTAGACAGCTGAAAATGTTCCCTATTGTGGAAAAAGGACATGTACTTGTTTTCTAACTAATGATATTTTTTATCGGTTAGAATACAAATACTAGCTCCTTTTCTATGTGATTTAGTTTTGATATTGATTGGCTTTTTATCATTTTGTAATTGTGGTTACTACATTTTTTTGGTTTTATTTTGAAGTGGAGAGGTAGTTTCAAGACTTAAAGATTTTTGAAAAGTCATAGGCTCTTATTCAATCTCATATTCAGGATTTATCAAATGTTTTGAAGTTCTTCCCAGGTATCTTTTTCTAGAAATGTGTTGTACCCCAGATATTGTGGATTCTTTGACTTCAAAACCAATCTAGAGGCTTCATCTGCTGGTGGTTTGAGGGAAGGTTAGAGTTGGTTACAGAGACTTCTGATTGATCTTTGCCATCTTGCCTCCACCTCCCAACAAGTAGCCATTTAGCATTACTCTTTAGAGTAAAAGAGGCTTTTTTAAATTTAAATATTCTTTTCTGAAAATGAACCCTAGTTTTCCCTATAGTAATATATATATATATATATATATTAAAATAGTAATTTTCTATGTTTGGGTTCTTGCTGTTTTGCCTTCTCCTTTTTAATGAAAATGTATGTGTAACCAACTATCTCTAATCTTGGTGTATATGTGTATGTGGGGGGGAGGGAAATGGTGCCTCTGGCTTCACTTCAGTTCTCCTATATGACCTGGAATCCAAAACTAAGAACTCTATCCTCCTGTAAGAGCAGCTTCCCTGCCCCACTGTTTCTGTACATAACAGGTGTACCAGGTTTGCTGGTTCCTAGTTCCTTCTTTCCCAGGACCACATCTCGGCAGTACATTTGGGTCTACTGTTCCTTATCATGACAAGTTCTCTCAATCTTCCTGGACGCGGATCTCCAACTTACTAGGCTATCTGAAAGTGGAAAGTTCCCATGTTTTTTGAGGAAACTACCTCAAAACCTGTTCTAACTCAAGTTTGTTTCTTTGTTTTAAGGAGGGAAAGGAACACACGTGTGCAAAAATGTTTGTGGTAGCACTTTTCATGGTAGCAAGAAACTGGAAACTGAGTGGATACTCATCAGTTGGAGAATGACTGAATAAGTTATCGTATATGAATGTTATGGAATATTATTTTTGTATAAGAAACCATAAGCAGGATGATTTTAGAAAGACCTGGAGAGACTTACATGAACTGATGCTAAGTGAAATGAGTAAAACCAGGAGATCATAGCATATGGCAACAACAATATTATATGATGCTCAATAATGATGGACATGACTCTTTCCAACAATGAGATGATCAAGGCCAGTTTAAGTGATCTTGTGAGGAAAAGAGTAATCAACACCACAGAGAGAGGACTGTGGGAACTGAGTGTGGATCACATGACATTCTCACTCTTTTTGTTGTTCATTTGAATTTTGTTTTCTTATTCATTTTTTTCCTTTTTGACCTGATTTTTCTTGTGCAGCAAGATAATTGTATAAATATGGTTACATATATTTGATTCAACATATATTTTAACATGTATAACATATATTGAATTGCTTGCCATCTAGGAGAGAGGCTGGGGAAGAGAAGGGGGAATTTGGAATACGAGGCTATGAAGGGCAAATTATTGAAAAATTATCCAAGCATAGGTTTTAAAAAGAAAAAGCTTAAAAAAAGAAAAAGAAAATAAATTAATAAATAAATCATTAAACTGAGGTTCTGATATTAGAGGTCGGATTTGAACTGAAGTCTTCCCCCTCCAAATCCAAAACTCATTCTGTTGTACCAAACAACCTTTTCCTCAAAGTGGTTTTAAGTTAAATACATCACCAACAAATTAAAAAAAAATTGCAGAATTCATTTTAATAAGAAAGAATTGCCCCATGTAACCAGGGAAATTTTGTGCTACAATGCCATACAATAATAATGTATCAATAAATATATATTTAGTTTGTATCTTGTCTTACTGTGATATATTTCATTACTATTCAATTAGCTTCAACAAATTAAGCACTTTCTATATCCAAGTCACTATTCTAAGCCTATAGAATTACAAAAAGAAAAACAACCCCTGCCCTCAAAATTACGGCATTGTATTATTACAGAAATCAACATTTACTTATACAGATGAGGACATACAATATATTTCGGGAGGAGAGGGATAAGTAACAATTGATGAACATTAATTAATTACCTACAACATGTAAAGTACTGATATTCATGATACAAAAACATAATTAAAAATAATCTCTACTCTTAAGGAGCTAATGTCATGCTGGACTGCATTAAGGGGGGTTTGTCTTTGTTAAGTAGTTTTTAAGTCAAGTTTTAAATTTCCTTCCTTAGCTCATTTTACAGTTGAGGAAAGTGAAATAGACAGGAATAAGTAACTTACTTAGTCACCCAGGTAATCACACAATGCATGTCTGTGTCTGGATTTGAATTTAAGAAGATGAGTCTTTCTGATTCCAGATTTGGCAGTCCATTTACTGTGACACTTAACTACCCTTAAGAGGGATTTAGTTACTAGAAAAAGTGAGATGATGGCCCCAGGTACTGTTCCCTTGTTGGAACTCATCTTACAATTATTGTGCTGAGTTAAATCATGGTTTAAGAAGGATGTTGATCAGCTAGACACTAAGAACTTCAATCAAGATGGCAAGGGGCTACAATCCATGTTATATGAAATTCAATTGAAAATAGTGGGATTTTTAGCCTAGAAAAAGATGCCAAGTACAAGATACCAGATGTCTTAAAGTTCTTATAAGGTTATTTATTTGGTAGAATATTAGACTTGTTCTGTTTGATTCCAGAGAGCAGAGTGAGGACCAGTATGTGAATGTTACAAAAAATTAACAAACATTTGTAACAGTTGGAGCTGTTTAAAAGTGAAAAGAAATACCTCAAAGGGCAATGCCGTTTTCCTTTTATGTCTGCAGATCAAGGTTGAATGGTTGCTTCTCAGAAATGCTATAGAAGATATTGCCTTTCATGTGCATTTTAGATTAGTTGGCCACAGACAAACAGGCAATGCTTTCAGAGTACATTTAAGCAACCATAGTTTATCAAGTGCATTCTCTACATGTTAGAATTTATGATAGATTCTAGTAATTTACACTTTAAATATGGCCTGTTTCTTGCCATCATGGACCTTATAGTCTAATGGAGAGAAATTTTATGCATACACATATGTGTATGTTATAAAATTTTGATGAAATTGGTAAAGGAGAGATTAATAATCTATTAAAATAATCTGGTAATTTTTTCCTTTGGAGAAAACATTAATAATAAGGAAGATGAGAAAAGATCATGGGAAAATATACTGTTTGAGCTCAATCAAAATGTAAGTTATTTGTTTTGAGTTGTAAATATGGAATACATCTGGGGCTACAACAATTCATGGAGGCTACACAAAAGTATGGCAAAGCTTCCCAATACATATGTTTAAAAAATATTGATGATGATGATGATAGCTGACACTTAAATAGAGCTTTAATGTTTGTAAGATACATTTTACATTAATCTCACTTGATCCTCACCAAAATATTGTGAAGTAACTAGCTATTACATTGTCATATCTTTTTATTTTATTTTATATTTTACATCTAAAGAAACTAAAGTTCCTTTAAGTTAACTAGATCACATTTTAGTTATCATTATCTATGCTCAGAGCCCCCTGATTCTAAGTCCAGAATTTCAACCACTCTGTTAAATTGTTTCATTTAGTTTACCTCACAGATGACCAATATTATACCAGAAAAATGTTTTAAAGTTTGATATATTTTAAAAGGCAGAATATATCTTGTTTTGTCGCTATATACAAGTAAATCTTACCTATGTCTTTCTGTATGCAACATGTCATCTTCAGTCTTGGTGACTTTGCACAGATTATTTTCTATATTTGGGAACCTATGATTCTTAATTGTACATCATAGAATACTTTATTCCTTTCAAGGATGATTTTCAGTGCTACAAGCATTGAAGCCTCTAACCTGATTCTTCTAATTATTAGTCCCTCCTTTCCCCCAAAAAAATCCCTTTGTTTTACTTTTATATTTACTTTTTTGTTGCATCTGTCCATCATAATATAAATTCTTCAAAAGTAAGATGAGTGATTTTATTGGTACAGGGAGTTCCATCACAGGAAAGTTCCATGCCAATGTATATCAAGAACTACTGCAGAATTCATAATTTTAAAGGTTTTCCTGGGGTACTGAAAGATTAAATAACTCAGTCAGATTAGCACAGACAGTATGTGTCAGAGGAGGAACCAGAATTAAAGTCTTCCTGAATTTACAACCAGTTCTTTAACCACACACAATACTGCCTATTGACTGACTGGTACATGGTAAGAGCTCGGTAAGTGCTTGCAGAAAAGAATTAGATTTGTAGATAAATTTAAAAATATACTCCAGAAAACTGAATAATTAAGAATTGTTAGTCCTGCTTAACCTATTTCTTGAGTTACTCTGAATTGCAAAAAAATAACCATTAAGTCACTTGAAGAGTTCCAGCTTTGATGTTTACTAGTGAGAAACAGTCTTGAAGAGTGAAGCAAGGTCACTATGAATGAACCCCTGAGTGCAATAATGGTAGAAATGCCCAATCTTTGTTTTCTCAATGGTTGACCGCAGAATCACTGAACTGAACTTGAGGTGGAGTTAGTATGACAAAAAAGGCAACATTTGAAGAATAGAGTACAGTGAAATATTTTAAATAAAACAATATATTACATATGGAAATATATGAGATAGATGGTAGGTATTCAGAAGTGTCTGGAGCTGCATTTCTGAATTAAAGAACATGTACAATTCAATAGCCTTTTGGATATAGATCCAAATTGCTCTTTAGACTATATGAATTAATTCACAATTTAATCAACAATTCATTAATTTTATAAGAATAAAAGTCATTCCCCAATTGATAAATGGTCAAAGCATATGAACAGACAATTTTCAGATGAAAAATTAAGGTCATTTCTACTCATATGAAAAAATACTAAAAATTCTTATTGATAAGAGAAATGCAAATTAAGAAAATTCTAAAGTACTTCTACACAGTTCTCTTATTGGCTAAGATGATAGGACCAGATAATGATTAATGTTAGGGAGAATGTGTGAAAACTAGGAGACTAATACATTGTTAGTGGAACTGTGAACTTATTTAGCCATTCTGTGTAGCAATTTGGAACTATACCCAGAGTCATCAAACTGTGCATATCCTTAGATCCAGCAGCATCTCTATTGGGTCTGTATTCCAAATAGATCATAAAAAGGGAAAGAAACCCACATGTGCAAAAAAAGTTTGTAGCAGCTGTTTTTGTAGTGTCAAAGAAGTTAAAACTGAGTGGATGCCTATCAGTTGGGGAATAGCTGACTAAGTTATGGTATATGGATGTTATGGAATATTATTGTCCTATAAGAAATAATCAGCAGGATGATTTCAGAAAGTACTGGAGAGACGTGAACTGTTGCTAATTGAAGTGAGTAGAACCAAGAGAACATTGTACACAGAAACAAGGTTATTTTATGATCGATTCTGATGGAAATCTCTTTTCAACAATCGGATTATTCAGGCCAATTACAATAGACATGTGATGGAGATAATCATCTGCAACCAGAAAGAAGACTGTGGGGACTGAATGTGGATCACAAAATATTTTCACTTTTTTGTTGTGTTTTTTCCTCATTTTTTTTCTTTTTTATATGATTTTTCTTGTGCATCATGATAAATGTGGAAATATGTATTGAAGAATTTCACATGTTTAAGGTATATTTGATTACGTGCTGTCTAGGGAAGTTTGTGGGGAGAAAGGAGGAAGAAAAATTTGGAACACAAGGTTTTGCAAGGGCAAATGTTGAAAACTATTTCTATATATATTTTGAAAATAAAAAGCTATTATTAAAAAACAATTTATTAGTATTGATTTTTCTATATCCCCTCCGATATTTATCATTTTCTTTCTTCTATCATCTTAGCCAATCAGATATGTCTGAGGTGGCTCCGTGGAATTATTTTAATTTTCATTTCTCTAACTAATAGTGATTCAGAGGATTCTTTCATATTTCTACAGACGGCTTTCATTTCTTCACTTGAAAATTACATGTTCACAACCTTTGACCAATTATTATTTTTTAAATTTTATTTTATTTGTATAACATATGTGTGGGTAATTCTTCAACAATAACCCTTACATAGCTTTCCGTTACAAATTTTTCCCCCCAACTCCCCACCCCTCCCCTAGATGGCAGGATATCCACTACATGTTAATTATGTTAAAATATTGGCAAATCGAATATATGTATACATATTTCCAAACTTATTGTTGTGCAAGAAAAATCTTATCTACACAAACGATATATCAGATAAAGGAAACACAATGTAAGCAAACATCAGTCAAGGAGTATGAGAATGTTATGTTGTGGTCCACATTTCGCATCCCTCTCTCTGGGTGTATATGGCTTTCTTCAGTGAACAATTGGAGGTGGTTTGAAACATTTCATTGTTGAAGAGAGCCATGTCCATCAGAATTGATCGTCGTATAGTACTGTTGTTGCCATGTATAATGATCTCCTGGTTCTGCTCATTTCACTCAGCATCAGTTCATGTAAGTCTCTCCAGGCCTCTCTGAAATCATCTTGCTGGTCATTTCTTACAGAACAATAATATTCCATAACATTCATATACCATAATTTATTCAGCCATTCTCCAATTGAAGGGCATCTATTCAATTTCCAGTTTCTAGCCACTACAAAAAGGGCTGCCACAAACATTCTTGCACATGTGGGGCCTTTTCCTTCCTTTATGATTTTTTTGGGATATAAGCCCAATAGAAATGCTGCTGGGTCAAAGGGTATGCACAGTTTGATAACTTTTTGAGTATAGCTCCAAATTGTTCTCCAGAATGGCTGTATCCGTTCACAGCTCCACCAACAATGCATCAGTGTCCCAGCCCTCCCACAACCCCTCCAACATTCATCATTAACTTTTCCTGTCATTTTAGCCCCTTTGACCAATTATTAATTGGGGAATGACTTGTATTGTTGTAAAATTGACTAATTTCTCTATATATTTGAAAAATATGGCCTTTATCAGAAACATTGGGTATAAAAATGTTTCCCATGTTTCTGCTTACCTTCTTATCTCACCTGCATTGATTTTGTTTATGGTTTATAATTTAATGCAATCAAGATTATCAAGTTTGCATTTCATAATGTTGTCTTTTTCTTGTTTGGTCATAAATTCCCCTCTTCTCTAAAAATGTGATAGGCAAACTATTCCTTACTCTTACAACTTTTTTAATATAGCATCACCTTCATGACCCCATGAAATAAAATATCAAATACCTTATAGCGAAAAAAAAAAACATAAGAGTAATATACATAGAGAGATGTATGATTAGAAGGGGAATTTGAGTGAATGATAGAAAAAAATAAGGGATGAAAGAGAAGTACACTGGATTCAGAAAGAAGGAGATACATTGGAATAAATTATTTCACATAACGAGGCAAAAATGACCTATTATAGTGGAGGGGAGTATGGGCAATGAACATCATTTGAGCCTTACTCTCATCAGTATTGGCTCAAAGAGGAAATAATATACACAAAGAGTTTAATACAGAAATATATCTTACCTGACAAGGAGGTAGGATGCTAGGAGGTTAAGGGGGTAGAAAATGGAAAATGATATAAAGGAGGGTAGATCAGGGGAGGTGGTAGACAGAAGTAAAAACACTGATTTGGAGAGAAATGGTGAAAGGAAAGAGAAGACAAATAGGAAGAATAAGAGGATAAAGGAAATATACAGGTAATAACCATAAATGAAACTGGAAATGGGATAGATTGTCCCTTAAAACAGAAGTACATAATAGAGTGAATCAGAAAACAGAATCCTATAATAAGTTGCTTACAAGAAACATACTTGAAATAGAAAGACAAACAGAGTAAAAATAAAGGCCTGGATCAGAATCTATTATGCTTTGGCTAAATTTTTAAAAAATGGATAGTATATTGATTTCAGACAAGGTAAAAGAGATAAGGAAGGAGACCACATCTTGCTAAATGTAGCATAGAAAATGGAGCAATATCAACCCTAAACATACATGCACTAAGTATTATAGCATGCAAATTCTTAAAGAAGTTATATGAGTTATAGAAAGAAACAGACAGCAAAACTATCCTAGTGGAGGATCTCATCAGTACCCTCTCAGAACCTAACAAATCCAACCAAAAATAAACAACAAAGAAACTAAGGAGGCAAACAGAATATTAGAAGAATTAGATTCAACAGATATTTAGAGGATATTGAATAAGAATAGAAAGGATTCTCCCTCTTTTTCTTCAGTAGCACATGGCATCTACATAAAAATAGAGCGCCAATACTTCAAAATCAAATTTAAAAGGCAGAAATATTAAATATAACCTTTTCAGATCAAAATTCAATAAACATAAATTGAACAAAGAGCAGTTTATGGGTAAATTAAAAAGTAATTGTAAACTACATAAACTAATCCCACAGAACAAATGGACAAAAAAACCCAACAAATTACACAAATGATCAACAATTTTATTAACGAGAACAACAATAAAACAGCATAGCAAAATTTATGGGTTATATAATCAATGGAGAATTCACGGATTTATTCATCATTCATACATCAACAATTCTTACATTTTACAAAATGAAAAAGAACAGATCAATAACTTAAGCATGCAAATAACGGCATAAAAACAATAAATTAAAAATCTCTGATTGAAAATGAAATTGGAAACCTTGAAAAGCAAAAGTGAAATTACTACGATTGAAAGCTAAAAAATTGAGTTAATAACTAAATCTAGGATCTAGTTTTATGAAAAACAACACAACAAAAATTGAGAAAATTAATTCACTGAATAATTCCATCAAAAACAAAAAAGAAGACCAAATATCTTGTATTTGAAATGAAAATGGTAGAATTACCATTAATGAAAAAGAAATTAAAGGAATCATTAGGAAGCCTTTATTTCCTAGTTATATGACATTCTGAGTGAAATGAATGAATATCTACAAAAGTATAAATTATTCAGATTAAGAGATAAGAAAATAGAAAGCTTAAATAACCCCATCATTCCGGAGAGCAATATGGAATTATGCTATCAATGGCTATCAAAACTGTGAATACCTTTTGATCTAGCAGTGTCTCCACAGGGTCTCTATCCCAAAGAGATCATAAAAAAGGGAAAAGGACCTACACATACAAAAATGTTTATAGCTTTCCTTTCTGTAGTGGCAAGTAACTAGAAACTGAATGAATGTTCATCAGTTGGAGAATGGCTGAATAAGTTATCTAATATGAATGTTAAAGAATATTATTATTCTATAAGAAATAGTCAGCAAAATGATTTCAGAAAGTCCTGGAGAGACTTACATGAACTGATGCAAGTGGAATGAGTAGAACTAAGAGAACATTGCACACAGCAACAACAAGATTATGCGATGACCGATTCTGATGGATATGGCTCTTTTTGACAATGAGGTGATTCCGGCCAGTTCCAAAGGTTTCATGATGGAGAGAGCCATCTGCCCCCAGAGAAAGAACTATAGAGACTGAATGTGGATCACAACATTCACTTTTTAATTGTGGTTTAGTTGCATTTTTTTTCATTTTCATTTTTTTTTCCTTTTTGATCTTATGTTTCTTGTTCAGTATGATAATTGTGGAAATATGTGTAGAGACTAGCAGATATTTAACATATATTGGATTACTTGCCATCTAAGGGTGGGAGTGAGGGGAAGAAAGGAAGAAAAAAACTGAAACACAATGTTTTTCAAGAGTGAATGTTGAAACTTTCTATGCATATGATTTGAAAATAAAAAGCTTAAAAATCAAACAAACAAACAAACAAACAAAGGATTTGGAGGTGGTCAATACTCTTAATCCTGAAAGCTGTCATTAGACACCCTGCTCCATTTTTATTTCTCTTATGCTACCTCTTTAGTTAGAGACTTTATAACCATATCTAAAAAAAAATTAGAAGATAAGGGCATGAAAGAATGAGAATATGGATGGATTACAAAATCTCCAAAATGGTATCAATAGGAGAAGCCCCTGATTCTTCTGCTATATTACAGTCAAGTTATCTCTTCTAATTAAATTACATCTCTCTCTTGCTGTGTGTGAAGTATCCCCTCCCTCATGCTCAGCAACAGCTTCTCTAACTAGAACACTGAACTGAGATATTTAATGGTCCTTTTGATACTACTTGAGCTTAAATGGCTAATATGCCTCATATGGAGACCTGAATTCTTTAGAACAAGGACTAATTAGCTGCATTGTTCCTAACAGTTTCACATGAAGTATTAATAAGGTTATTGCAATTAACAAACTCATTAGCATGAAAGAAGATAAATCTATTTAACTCCTTGGGATAAAAATGGTGGGATTTAGAAGCACTGCATAAGCCTCAGAAAGAAGTCTGACCCTTGACCTACCTGGTTCTACTGTACATAGAAGTGTAGTTAGACTCTGCCTAGGGTATAGAAGAAAAAAGCTACCTTGATTGCCTCATTTTGTCCACCTAACCCTTTGCTTGCTCTGCTGTACGCCATATTTATTCATTGACTCAATGAAGCTCACAAGGCTTTCTTATCAGACTGTCAGCAATGACTAAGAAGATATTTGCACTGACACTCCCTTTGCTTAGTCTTTCAGAGGGCATTACCACATTTTGAGGATAGTCTCTTTCTTCCTGAGTACTACAGGTAGATAAATTGGGGCAGAAGTAGGAAAAAAAAAAGATGGGACATAGCTATCAGAAGAAGATTTTGAATATAAAACAAGTTGTAGCTTTCCCTGCCATGGTCCCATTCCCTCCAATCTCTGTCTTAATGTGTCTCCCTGCTTAGATGACTCCATTTCTACCTCTATCTCTATCTATTCTTATCTGTGAATCTATGTCTGTCTCTTTCTGCCATAGTGACTTTCTCTCTGACTCTCTATATCTATCATTCTCTTTGTGTATGCATCTCTATCTGTGTTTCTCTCTGTGTGTGTTTCTCTTTGCAGCTCTTTTTCTGTCAATGCCCCATTGACTCTCTGTTTTCCTCCCTCCCTCCCTTCCTCTGTCTTTTTCTCTGTGTCTTTCTCTGTGTTTTTCTCTGCCTCTCTGTCTCTTTCTCTATATCTGTCTCTCTGTTTCTCTTTCTCTGTCTCTCTCATTGTGTGTGTGTGTCATTCTGTCTTTCTGTCTCTCTGTCTCTATCTCTATCTTTGTCTCTGTCTCTCTCACACATACTGCACAGAGATACACACGCATAGACATACACAAAGCTGGAGAGAGAGAGACAGACTGACAGACAGTGACAGAGACAGAGAGAGACAGAGAGATAGTTACAAGGAAATTAGTATTGCAGCCAAAGACAGGAGAGTTTGGTCTTAATTCAGGCTTTGAAAATGTTTTCCAGTCGATCAAATATTGATAACAGTGATATATGCTTAGTACTTTCCTTGTAAAAACTTTGTACACCTTATCTAATATGATTTTCAAAATAATCCACCTAAGTAAGTGCTATTACTATCTTCATTTTATGGATGAGATAAGTGAGTTTAAGGGAAGATAAGTGGCTTGCACAGAATGACACATGAAGTAAATATCTAAAGTAGAATTTGCCTGAACTCAAATTTTTTTACCTCAAATTATTTTATTATATCAATTATTTTAATTAGATGTTTCTATTGAGAACTTGCCTTGTACCAAGCATCATGTTAAAATAAGTATACCAAGGCAAAAATGAGACAATTCTTTTACCCAAGGAGTTTATGTTCTAAAGGAGGAAGACAATATAGACGTGCATGCACATATATGTATATGTGCATGCATTTATGTGTGTAT
Source organism: Myrmecobius fasciatus (assembly GCA_023553655.1). NCBI lineage: Eukaryota > Metazoa > Chordata > Mammalia > Dasyuromorphia > Myrmecobiidae > Myrmecobius > Myrmecobius fasciatus. The sequence goes on from JAJPUD010025942.1 coordinate 16,922, forward strand.
AAATATATACCTATAGATATGTCTGTGCATGTGTGTGCATATGTATGATACAAAAGAGATACAAGATGATTTAGTAGGTGAAGGTCCTCAACTGGGAAGATCAAGAAAAACAATGAAGAAATCGTTCTT
>JAJPUD010025944.1:0-12264 GCA_023553655.1 Myrmecobius fasciatus
CTGGCTTCTTGAAAAGGCCAACCCTTTCACCTGTACCCTTCATCCCTCTTCTCCTCTGGAGCTTATCCCTTTGATTCCCTTTCTAATTTTTATCCACTACTCCCCCATCTCTTCCATCCTTGACTCTATCCTCCCTTCAAGCTGTTGGTCTATATTGCTCCTTCTCACAGCCATACTCCTAGAAAAAGTGGTCTCTTCTTATTTCTCTCATAATGCTCTGTCCCCATCACTCCAAAGTGTTTTTTCCCTGAGGTCACCAATGACTTTCTCTCAGTCATTAGCTTTCTAATGACCTGAAGCATCGCCCAGTGAGATTTCCTCTTCCTGACTAAAATCATTAAGTGTCTCCCTAAACCCACTTTTTTTTAGTTACCAAAGTTCACAACCTCAGAAACATTCCTGATTCATTTTCCTTTATTCTCATATGCAATTAAGCTGTCAAATCTTTCTGCTTTTCCTTCCTGAGCATCTGACCCCATTATCTACACACCCACCATCTGAGATCAAACCCATCTCAATGGACTCTTCACAGCCTCCCAGTTGGAGGCCCTCCCCCCTCCAATCCATCCACCACATGCTGCCAAAGCAATCTGTATTTGTGAAAGGAGAGAAAAAATGAAAAATATTCTTGCCTTGAATTCAAGGAAAGGCTGTAACTCACCAATGTCTGAGCTGGCAGCTACCAGGACACTGCCACCCCCATCAATAAAAGAACTGATGGTCTCTACATTAATATTGCCTCCAAAATCTGAAAGAAAATCACCAAGGGACAATGAGTCACTAGGGTCTCAAGGCTTCTGCCCCACAAAGAAGACTGGAAATTGGAGGGCCCAGCCTGGGTACCATCTACTCCAAGAAGTCCTATATACCCCGACTCTACCTCCAAAGCACACTAAACACCTCCCTTCAAGCTCCCTGCAGCTCCTTGCCAGGCTCTCCTCGTGGCTCATTCTCCCCAGCAGGTCTTTTTCCTTCTTTTCCCGCCTTGCCCCACCACAACCTTGGTCCCAGGGCCAGGGCATCACCATGCATGGCGTGGGCACCAAACAGACATGATGGCGAACTTGTGAGGTCGTGAGAACACACAATGGATGCCCACCCTGCTCTGGGATCCCAGCCTCTGCACAGCAAGTGAGAAGGTTCCTCTCAGGGAGCAGCAGCCAAGAGTGGCTGCTGCTTGGGCCTCTGTCTCCAAGGCCACACTTACCTTCCACAGAAGGAGAAAAGATGATCAGATTGTCATATAGGAACTCCCCGTACTTAATGAGGGAAAGGCTGGGGTCATCAGCTGTCCTGTAGGTGAGGTCAAAGCCTCGGTCTGCAAGAGTAAGAGGTGGAGGCTGAGGGAGGAAGCAGCCACACGGAAGAGCAGGGGGAAGGGGGCTGATTTGTCTGCAGGGTTCTAGGCTTTCCTTAGATCCAAATCTGGGGCACTTAAAGGCCACCACCACCATTCAGCTTTCTTGATGCCCCTCAGCAAAGGGACACACCGAGGCCAGGAGTGAGCCCTACCCTCTCCCTCCTGGACACAGCAATGCCCTCCAGGGCCCATCCTTACTTCAGATAGAAATAAGCAATTACTCTGAAGTCTAATGCCAAAAAGACAAAACCCACCATCTGGGACCCCCCAATCAGTGACAGAGCACAACCCAGACGGCCAGTTGTCCTAACTGTAAAGCCAAAATGGTCATTATGCTTTCTGTGCCCTCCAAGCACTTGTGGGAAAGTTCATAACTGAAAGGCTTAGATTCCCCACAAAGACATAACCTCTCCAAACATTAACTGATGCTTTCCTTGACCGTGACATGTGAAATGTATGGAATAAAGCCTTCTTCCAGCTTACTATCAAATTTTTTTTTCTTGCCACCACAGTTTGTTAACAGAAGCTGAGGACAGATGAGGAAAGACGCAGAGATTCCCACAGGATTTGGCTCCAGAAGACTAGGAAGAGGGGAGGGAAGATTCTTGAGGCCTGCCAGGTTAACCCACTCCCTCCCCAGCCAGGCTAGAGCCCTTGTAGGGAAGGTGCTCCCCCAGCACAGCCAATGCCCACTTATCCGGGCATAAAAGCAGAGGTGTGGATGCTCTCTGATTCAAATCCACACAAAGCCTAGGGCCTCAGTTTCCTCTCCTGTAAAAAGCTGCTCTGGATGCTTTAAGGTGTGGTCCAGACCCAAGTCCCAGGACTCTCGGTCGGGCTGTGCCTCAGCCTCCTTACCCTCTTCCTACTCCAGAGCCAGCCCAGGGCCAGTCAGTCCATGAGGGGGCGGGGGGGGGGGGGGGAGGTCCTGCAGGCGGCCAAACAGACCCAAGTGCAAATCCTGCCTCAAACACTCACTAGCTGGGTAACCCCAGGTAAGTCACTTGCCCTATCTGTGAAATGCTCTGGAGAAGCAAAGGGCAAAACCCCGCCAGGTTCTCTGCCAAGAAAGCCCCAAGTGGGGGTGACGGAGTCAGACAAGTGCCTGCTAAGTGGGAGGCATCTGTCAAGAACACAAGGACTGGGCCCTAACAGGCTCTGGGTAAATTAGGGAGAAGTGACACGAGGGGTGTTTGGGGCTTTCTAGGCTGATACTGGAGCGCTGGCCATTTCCCTCCTCAGTCAGTTTTAAGGAGAAGGAAAATTCGGCAGACAGGGTTAGGTGACTTGCCCAGGGTCTCACGGCTAGTCAGGATCTGAGGCAATCTCGGTCTTCCTGACTCCGGGCCTCTACCTCCTCAGCCGCCGAGCTGCCCCAAAGATGCGCGGAGGTGTGAGGGAGGCACTCCACAAGTGGTCCTCTCCTATCCCCGGGCCGGCCTTGACCCCTCCCCTCTCCCCCCCAACCCTTCCATTCCCACAGCCCCTCCCAAACGGCTTCGCGACCTCTCCCCACCTCCACGGCCGGCCTTTGCCCCTTTTCTTCCCGCAAGGCCCTGTAGTCCCCTGCCCCCAGAACCCCACGCCCTCCGCCCCCTCACCCGCCAAGCTCCGGAAGAACAACGAATGGGTCTCGCGCAAATTGACGTTCTCCAGCAGCACGAGAGTGCGGCGGGATCCGGCGCTGGCGCTGGCGGCGTCGAGGCTCAGCAGCTGCAGCAGGAGCAGACTCGGAGCCCACCTGCAAGCGAGGACGCTACGGAGTCGGCGAGCGGCTGACATGGGCCCGGCCTCCATCTTCCTCCTGCCGCCACGGTACCCCGTGAATGCCGCTCCGGAAGTGCTCTGGCCGCAGCCGTCCAATCGCCATGAGCGGTTACCGGAAGCAATTTGGTTTTCCGGAAGTCCGGGTGGGAGTGTATTGGCAGCGCAAGCGAACGTTCCCGAAAGGTGGGGACGAAGATTCTCGAAGCCTATTGGGTAGGACGAACGACATCCCGCCCCGGCCTCCTAGGGAACGCGTCAATCCCGATGAGCCAGCTCTACAGAGACCACCAATCAGTGATGCTCGCCTCTCTCTGGTTCCACCCTAGAAGGGCAGCAGCTTTCCTTCCCATCACACCGTGCGTCTCAGCCCTCCCACCTGAGCGTTACTACCCCATTCCCGGGAGAGGGCGCCACTGGACCTTCGTACTGAAAGGGACCTTGGAGCCCAGCCCAGCTCGGCCCGTCCCCATTTTTCAGTTGGGAAAAGTGAAGCCCAAAGCCGGAGAACTACCTACCCGAGGTTCACAGTGTGTCAGCGGCCTGGGAGCCCCGGCTCGGAGGCTTTCAGGCCGTCGTATCCTTGCTCTCACGTCCTGAACCCCTGAGTTGCCGGTTTTCCAGTTCCCCCCTCCCCCCATTCATCTTCCAAATCAAAGGCCACAATGACCTGTCACGCCTGCGCTCAAAGTGACTCTCTATTGCCTCTTACTGACTTAAAAAAGTAAAAGAAAATTGCTCTGAGTCACTTACCCTCAGTTTTCTCATTTGTAAAATCAGGGTAAGGACACCCATTTCCCGGGCTTGAGGATAAAAATGAGATGTTCGCCCATGACAAATGCTTAAAGCGATAGATAAACGCTATTACTTTCATCACAAGTAGGAAACGCCTGGCCCCTTACCTGATGCGGATAACTAGCCCTCTTTGGTAATTCCCAGCTTTTTGCCTGGTTCCAGGCGAAATGACCGGGCCAGGGTTACACAGCCCATAGGTGTCAGAGGAAGACTTCCTGGTTCCCAAGCTAGCCCTCTGGCCCCTCACCCAGTAGGACCTCTCACATAGTAGGCATTCAGCATGTGCAATCGAAACAGGGGGACGATTGGCAAATGCAAATGCATGCACATCATCAGTAATGTTTGAGGCCTACGGTCATCGGTGGGATGGATAAAGGTGGGGAGAGAGGTAGGAGTCAGGAAGAGCCCCCCAGGAGGCACAGGGCCACAAGGATCAGGGAGGGCAATGTTCATTCTGCACACTGAGCGGGGGTCAAGGTCAGACCGCTAATGTGGAGGCAGATCTGGGTCTGAAGCCAGGCCGTCTACTGCGGCCCTCCTTCCCCCATCCCTTCCCGGCCTCCACACCTGGCGGCCCCGGGGCGCTTGAGCCCCGGAAAAAGCAAAGCCCAGAAGAGGGGCTGAAAACAAGAGACAGGAGTCGCTCCAAAGGAGCTTGTCAGAAAGAGGCAGTTTAATGTGCCAGCTCTGGGGGAAGCTCCCGGGTGTGCTCTGGGGAGGGCCGGCTCCCACCTGGAGCGGGCGGCTCCCCGGGGAGGCCAGGCTCGTCCCACCGTGGATCTGAAGGCGCCATTAATTTTTCTCATCGGGATCCAAAGCTCAATCAACAGGAGAGTCCAAAGGAGGACCCTCTCCCTCCCTCGGGTCAAATGGCTTTCCAGTCTCATCCGTGCAAAGGGCCAGGGTGCCCTCGGTCGGCAGGGTGGCCCCCCAGAAACCCTTGGCGGTGGTGCGTTTGGGGAGGGGCGTCCGGTAAGTTCCGTCAGGATCACCACTGGCTGGCAGGTGCTGGGGGGGGGGGCTCAGGCTGCAGGTGCAAACAAAATGGGGGAGAGTGGGGGGCAGGAAAACAACTACTGCTGGGTCCTTTTTTAAGAGCCAGAACAGTGCTGTTTAAGTTATCGGAGAGGTATCCATATCATGAAGCCAGAGGAGTCCTTTCTGGCCGCCGTGCTGCCAGCCGGGCAGTCTGTGCGCAGGCCGCGGGCGCTGTCCCCGGCCCAGGGCCGGCTGGCACCCTCCGCCGCCCCTCCCCCCCTTCGGAGGGGAGGGGAGGCCGAGTCCAGCCGGGCCAGGACGGAGCCAGCCAGCCCGGGACAGGGCGGGGCAGGGTGGGGCGGGGGCGGTGCTCAGAGGGGCTAGTTGCCAAAGTTACTTTTGCTTTTCTTGCGCTTGGCCTTGGCAAAGGGGATGTCCAGGGACTCGAGGCGGAAGGGCCGAGGCTGGGGCATGTCCATGGCCTGGGTGGGCGAGATGGGAGTCAGGATGGAGGAGGCGCTGTTGAGGGGGGAGTTGAGCCCGGGCGGCGAGTTATGATAAGCTGCGGACACAGGGGAAGACACAAAGAAGCCAATGAGCATCCCCGAGTGGCGGTCGGGCCCTGCCTCCCTGAGCAAACTACGCTGGAGCTAGGACTCGAGTCCTTGATTCCGGGGCGCTCCTTAGCGGGGTGAGGAGACCCGGAGCCTTCTGCCCCAGCCTGTTCCTTCAACAGATCCTCACACAACATGGACCACAGCTGTCCATTCCCTTGTCACTGGTCAGCATCCTCGGGATATACTTCAGTTTGTTAATTACCTCACTACAAGGTGATGCTCATTAAAGAATCCTCCAGATTACACAGGATTTCCCTCACAGGATTTTTCCTCTTTCGGGGCTGTGAGTTGGGTGACTTGGTATTATCCCTATTTTATTTAAGAGGAAATGTTCCCAAAGAGGTTGGGTGACTTATCAATAGTCATTATCATTAGTCACACTGCAAGGCCAGGACTTAAGTCCAAGATTGCTGACTCAAGTCAGAAGTGCTCTCCCTCCTAACCTCTTGCTGTAGACAAATAGAATGCACATTGCTGGCTTTTAAACAATTCGGTTATTTTGTACACCAAAGAACTACCATTGATGAATCCTTATGGGGCCATGAAGAGATGCATAGTAGGTGTGGGCAGACTTCCACACACATTGGGAATGAGAAATTATGCCAGAGAAGTGGTTAAAGCACCAAGATTAAGTTCAGGTAGAAACAACTTCCTATAGATAACATATTGACTTAGAAAACCACAAATTAATACTTATCTATGTTACATTGTATTTATATTTGTTTTGTTTTTAACATTTCCCAATTCCTTTTTAATCTGGTTCCTGGCTATACCAGACAGCTGGGCTACAAATTTGACACTTCTGGCTTAATGAATGTCACCTAAAAAAAAGTAGGACTAGAGTAAAAGATGAATATGGATGACTATGGAGGGAGAGCAAGGGATAACAGCCTGTGCCCTCCAGTGGCATCCATACAACGTTAAGAAGACAAGAGGAAGCTCTTCAGCATATTGGATCAAACACCAGGGATAATATTATGGAAGGACTCTGAGAAGAGGAGTAGGCGGTTGGCTGTGATCTCCATCACTGAAAGAAACAGCCATGTCAATGGGATCACAGAACCAGCAGCTGTTGTTCAGTCACTTTATTGTCATGTCTGACTCTTCATGACCCTATTTGGGGAGGGGCTTGCCAATTCCTTCTCCTGCTCATTTTACAGTTAAGGAAACCGAGGCAAATAGGGTGAAGTTACTTGCCAAGGTCACACAGTTGTATGTATCTGAAGGCAACTATGAACTCAGGAATGTGAGTTTTCTTGACTCTAGGCTTGACACTCTATCCACTGTACCCCTAGCTGCCCACAGAGCCAACAGACCTATCTGTTCCATCCCTTTATAATTATTTTTTTTCTCTTGATTACTGGCTCTTGATAGATCAAGTTTTTCTGTCCCTGCTGACTATAACTTAATAATCATTGTTATTTCCATTTCTGTAGCACCTGAAGGTTTCCAAAGCACTTTCCTCATTATAGCAACATGAAATTAAAGAGTTTCTGGTCACAATGACCTTTGATTCTTTCCTACTGAACTGAGATTTGGGTTTGAATCCCAGCAATGCCATTTAATGATCCTGTGGCCATTGTGACCTGTCCTCTTAGGGTCTCCATTTCTGCCTCTGTACAAGGTACTTGGGCTGGTTGGTCACTAAAGCCTCTTTTAGCTCTAGATCGTCTCAGGAAAGACAGCTGTAATTCAATCTTCATTTCTGTGACTTTGCCATTGGCATCTCCTGTGCCTGAAATGCAGGCTCCTCCTTTCTGCTTCGGAGAATCCTTTATTTCTGTCATGACTTAGCCCGATCCCTCTTCTTACATGAAGCTTTCCTTGCTCTTCACAACCTGTTAAGTGTTCCTACTTCCAAATTAACTTGCAATTATTTTACGCATATTTATATGTGTATTTGTTATTTCACCAAGAGCATATAAGCTCCCTGAGGGAAGGGGCTATTTCATTTGTCTTTGTATCCCTAGAACCTTGGACAGTGCTTGGTCCCTAGAAGATGCTTAAGAAATGCGTGCTGATTGACCAATTGATGTATTTGTATATATGTGCATGTTATTTCCCTCCCCCAACAGAATGTAAACTCTTTGAGTGCAGAGATTATTTCATTTTAGCCTTTGTATCCTCAATGCCTGGCTTATAAATGGATTCATTAACACAAGCCAAGAATGGACTCCAAGATAAGGGAGCAAGATCCCATGAAGAACCGCCTTTTCTTTCCCTCCTCTCTGCCCTCCAAGGGTTGTCAGGGTGGTCTGTCAGTTCTAGCTGGACCTTTTCAGCTGGGCTGTGAGTTGAGGAGCAAGAGGAAATAAGTGGCAGCACCTACCCAGGCTCTTCATTGGATCTGTGCTGAGGATCTGGCTGGCCCTTTTAGATCGGAAATAGTTGCTGGCAATATTTTCACTGTCGCTCCTATTCAGCATGAGCTTGTAGCGATCTTCTTCCTGCTGGGATAACCAAGGCCCATAAGGCGAAACTCTTCAGTGGTTCTAATCTCACCCCCAACCCCATCCCATTCTCACCAATGCCCACTTTCAATGCAAGCTCTCCTTGCTCTATCACTGTAATATTTACAAAACATTTTCCTTATGTAGTTAGGGCAGGAATTATTAATCCTATTTTATAGATGAGGAAACTGAGTCCCAGAAGAGATAAGTTTCATGCAGCTATTAAAGGCCACAAATAGGTGTAAGACATAAATCTGGCCACTCCTAAGGCTTCCCCAGTCTTTGTACTTTGTACCAATACTAGTTTTTCCCCTCCCAAGTCCACCTCTGCTCCTGCAACTACCAACTTCAATCATTGTCCCATTTAGTAACAGCAACAACGACAATAATAATAATTACTAGCATACATGGCAGCTATTGTGCATCAGGCACCATGTTAAGTGATTCACCTATATCTCATTTGATCCCCACAACCACCTTGAGAGGAGGGCAGTATTGCTATTTTACATTTGAGGAAACTGAGGCAGACGGGGTAAGTGACTTGCCCAGAATCACACAGTCTATGTTTGAGCCCACATTTGAACTCAAGCCTTCCAGACTCCAGGCCCAATGGTGGATCCAATGCTCCCATCTATATACCTTTTTTTTTTTTAAGGTTAGCCTTAGATTGCTTTAAATTGCTGGTTATCTTTCTCTTCTTGTATAAAGTCCTAGTACCAAAGGAAACTGCCCTAGGATCTGGGAAGAGGGCAGGGTTCATTTCTTCTCTGCTATCCCATCTCTAGCCAAAACAACAGCCGGGCTCCACTGCCCCAAGAGGCCTCAGCTGGACCCAAAATGGACATCTCCATCTGGGCGTGAGCACAACACTGAGCAGGGGAGCCGAGAATGCCGTCCACACATGCTGAGTGCCCCAAGCCCAGGTAATGCATCAGCAGTAAGATGTGACAGCCCAAAAGCCTAATGCAATCTCAGGCTGCGATAAGAAAGCCACTGCTCCCCAAAATAAGGAGGAGAGAGCTCCTCTGTTCTCTGCCCTCAACAGACCACACGTGGGGTGTCAGGTTCAGTTCTGCTCTCCACCATTTAGGAAGGACACTCATAAGGCAGAGAGCATCCAAGCATCCAAACAAGGGCAGCTCAATTGGTGAGAGGCCTGGAACCCACGCCACGTGAAGAAAGGTTGAAGGAACTGCAGATGTTTTGCCTGAAGAAGAGAAAACTCAAAAAGAACGTGATAGCTGCGATCAAGTATTTCAAGGTCTGATAAGTAGGAGGAAGACTTGCTCTGGTCCCAGAGGACAGCTCTGGGAACATCGGGTAGAAGTTAGAAAGAAGTCAGTGTTTTCAGGTTTTCAGAAAGTTTTCCCTGAAATGGATGCCTAGTGGTCAGAGCTGTCCCAAAGTGGAACGAGCTGCTTGCAAGGTGGCAGCTCCTCCTCCCTGAAAGTCTTCAAGCAGCAATTGGACGGCCACATGGAGGGGATGATGTGGAAGGGATTTTTGTGCAGGAATGGGCAGTAAGGACCTGATGAGTTCCCCCCTACAATAAAGATTCTGGAGTTCTATGAGATGCTAACTCCAATAATCATTGCTAACATTTACACAGTTCTTTAAAGTTTTCAGACCATTATTAAGAGTGACTTTATGTCTGTTGATTGAAAATTTAGCTAAGGGAGAAGAGACTCAAATGCCGGGTTTGTTTGAATTCTTCATTTCACAAAATGGATTATTGATGACGTGATTGATTACTAAGGCATTATAGGCTTTGTGAGCTGCACTGACTAAAACATGTCTTTAAAGACACATATATACGTGTTAACTTGTGGTGTTCCATGCTCAAGAAATTCTGTAATAGGTATTCCAAAGGACAAGTATGACTAGAAAGGAAGATAGGCAGGTAATATAGTGAAAATTAAAACCAGGAAAGGTCAGCTTAAGTGTGGCAATGGTACCCTGAGGGGTTTGTTTTGTTTTTGTTAATTTTTATATTTTTTAAAGACTGATTCTCTCCATGTTCTCCAGGGAAGTCCAGGAATGGGGTCAATACAGTCAATTTTCATACAAGGGATGAGCCCCCAGCCCCAGAGGTTTTTTAAAAGCCAGAAGAAGGCTTCTGGCTAAATGGGTTGGTCTTCTGTGGAAGTTTTCGATGTTAAAATAAGTACAAAAATCTTGGTAGGAGTGGACAGATTGCCATCTGTACTCAGGGAGAAAATCCCAATGCTGACAAAATCATAGATGCATAAAGGATGCCAATTAACAACAAATTATTGAAAACGATCATCCTTCAAACATGGTTCAGAGGAGCTAACAGAGGGAGGATGGTCAACTTTAGCTTCATAAACTCCATGCTACTCTAACTGTAAATTAATATGAAGGATAAGAACATAAAGTTAGGTCAACCCAAATATAATCCTTACTCATTCATGTAGGAGGTAGGAGGTGGGAGTACTGGGATGTAAGGATGGCAATCTTCAAGCTCCTCCAGATGGAAAGACTGAGTCTAAAGTCTTACTATCTCTTAAATTCCCTTTCTAACATAGATATTCTATATAATCTAACATTACTCTCAAGTTCTAATATCCTTTGTTTTAAGTTTCCTCCCAGCTCCAACATTCTCCATTGTATGAACCTTCCCAGCTCTTAAATTCTCTATTCTAGGGTCCCTCCCAGCACTGACATTTTATTTTCTAAGTTCCCAGTCTATTCTGTGTTCTAAGGGTCCTTCAGCTCTGACATTTGTATTCTAAGGACCTGCCTAATTTTGATATTCTTGACGCCCTTGTCTTCATTCATCCTGTGTTCTACCAAAATCAGTTCAAGCTAAATCATGAGTTACTGAGACCTACCGATGGTTCTCCATTCTCAGCTGAATAGGTTTTTCTTGGAGGCTTATTCTGTGGTAATGTTGAAACTGCTATGAGAAAAGAGAAATTGGAGTCACTCCTTACACAAACAGGTCTATGGGCAAAAGGTCAGGCTTTTCTGATGATGTTAAACCCAGGGATCTTTCTACTACGCTTTCTACTACTGCAGTTTGGTTGTAAGAGGAAAACCTTGGCTAAAGAGGAAGGAAAATAAAATGCTTCTGAGCATTTGATGCTCAGATGACAAAGCAGATGACAAAATGTCTCAGGAAAACATGAACTCACAAGACGGCCATTGGGTCCATCCCTCTGCCTCTAAGAGCACAGTAGGAGCACATCATGTCAGATATAGAAGGCATCTTAGACCATTTACTGTTAAGAGTTAGAAATAAACTTACAGACCATCTACTCTAATCCCTGGTGATAAAATGATGAAACTGAGGCCAGGAAAAATGGTAAATGGCCAACTCCAGGATAAACTGGTTTCATTCAAAAGGCAAATTTTAGGATTTGTTTGAAAGCTCAAAGGGGCCAGAGAGAAAGCTGTGAGATGGAAAGGGCAAAGAGCAAGATTTTGAAGACAGAATTAAGTAGAGTGTGGAAGGAAGAAAATAGTGTTTTATATTAAAAAGCTAACTGGATCAGGCACTAGAAAAATTGGGTTTGAATCCAAACTAGCCAGTGGCTTAATATTAATTTTACCTGTGTAAAATGAAATATTTGTACTAGATCATTATGCCTCCCAGCTCTGACATCCTGTGTTCTAAGGGCCCTCCCAGCTCTGATACCCTGTGTTCTAAGGGCCCTCCCAACTCTGACATCCTGGGTTCTAAGGGTCCTCCCAGATCTGACATCCTGTGTTCTAAGGGCTCTTCCAGCTCTGATACCCTGGATTCTAAGGGCCCTCCTAGCTCTGACATTCTGTGTTCTAAGGGTCCTCCCAGTTCTCACACCCTGGGTTCTAAGGGTCCTCCCAGCTCTGACCTCCTGGGTTCTAAGGGCTCTCTCAGCTCTGACCTCCTGGGTTCTAAGGGTCCTCCCAGCTCTGACATCCTGTGTTCTAAGGGCCCTCCCAGCTCTGACATCCTGTGTTCTAAGGGCCTTCCCAGTTCTGACATCCTGTGTTCTAAGGGCCCTCCCAGTTCTGACATCCTGTGTTCTAAGGGCTCTTCCAGCTCTGAAACCCTGGGTTCTAAGGGCCCTCCTAGCTCTGACATCCTGGGTTTTAAGGGCCATCCTAGCTCTGACATCCTGGGTTCTAAGGGCCCTCTTAGCTCTGACATTCTGTGTTCTAAGGGTCCTCCCAGTTCTCACACCCTGGGTTCTAAGGGTCCTCCCAGCTCTGACATCCTGTGTTCTAAGGGCTCTTCCAGCTCTGATTCCCTGTGTTCTAAGGGCCCTCCCAGCTCTGATATCCTGGGTTCTAAGGG
>JAJPUD010025946.1:0-17043 GCA_023553655.1 Myrmecobius fasciatus
ATATATATTTGTTTTGGTATGTCCTCTTGAAGACATGGAAGTTTTAAGCCATTAACTGTTAACTGCTCACCAGATTTTGGTTTAATATGATGGATTAATCCCATATGTGGAAGAATGAGCTCATTTTTCTAAGAGAAAAGGAAAGGTTTGGTTCCATTCAAAAGGAATTTTAAAATTCCACAGTTCCACAATAAAAACCATAGTTGAAGTCAATCCACTAAATTTGACAAATGCAAAACTCCTATCTTCCATAGGGACAGTTGAAAAGGATTAACTAGAAACTTTCTTGTTAATTTTTTCCTTTAAAAGAGAGCTTAGGGGCAGCTAGGTGGCGCAGTGGATAGAGCATCAGCCCTGAAGTCAGGAGGACCTGAGTTCAAATGTGGTCTCAGACACTTAACATTCCCTAGCTGTGTGACTCTGGGCAAGTCACTTAACTTCAATTGCCTCAGCAAAAAGCAAAATAATAATAATAATAATAATAATAATAAAAGAGAGCTTAAAATTGAGATGTTCAGAAAGCAAAGCTATTCCACTAAAATCCATTGTTGATTAAAATAATAAGAAATTAGAAATATGAAGTTGATATAATGTTAAAACTGATTTTTAGCATTTCAGAGTTGGAAAGCAGTTTTCAAATAAAATAATACAACTCCATTCTTTTCATAAGTGAGGAAATTGAGGTCTAGGGAGTTTGCCTAAGATCACATGATAGATGAATCAAAATTAGAAACTAGGTGTCCACTCACCAAGGTGTTTCAATGGAAATAGTCAACAAATACTGATTGCCTACAGTGTGCAAAGTCCTGTACCTTCATTTTTTTTTCATTAAACTCAATAGAATTCTGCTCAAAAAATAAAGTAGTCTAAAATCCTTATCCAAAAAGAAAGCTTTAACAGTCACTCATTTTGTGATTTCCAGTCACAAATCAAAATTTTTTTAAAAGCATATATGGAAATCCTAGGGTGCTCAATGTTAATAATGAAGGATTATTTTTTAATTGTTTATGCAGCAACATCAAAAGTGATGTTTTATTTGGTGACATTTTACCATTAATTTATAAAATTCCTCATGGAAAGGATTCCTTTGTGTTCTAAAACACCCTTACCAAATATTTGGACTATTGTCCAAATGAATCTTGATGTCAATTTCCATATCAAGGACTATATTTTGCCCTGTGATGTGTGAATACATTTTTCTTGTGTTATCTTTTAGATAAGTAGCTACTTCATGAATTTACAAGCACAAAGTCTGGTGTTAGAGGTTTCTACTGTAAGTCTACTATAGGGTTAGCAAACCACCAACCCATTTGTTCCCTGAGGAGATCTAAGCATTGGGAAAATGCTTAGTGCATCTGTTATTACTTCAATGAGAATAAAGCAACATGCAATTTATTAGATAAATCATCTGTGCTGATACCTACTTTTTATCAACTATCTTACCAATAGCTGTCTGTCACTCAAACATGTCTAAATGGATATCTCATTATCAACTCAGGATGAAGATAAACTTGTCTTTCATTTTTACTCTCTACAACTTTGTCAATCTTATAAGTGTTGCCAATTCTGTAATCTCTTGTCCTTTCTTGATTTAATTGGAAATTCCCCTTTGAAGTCATGCTTCTGTTTCTTAAATTTTTAACTGAAATCAACAATTTCAGTACAGTAAATGCTCTGTGAAAAACATTGTGCTAGTTGTTGGAGATATAAGGATGGAAAAACTATGGTCCCTGTCTTTCAGGGGTTGATATTCTAATGGGGGATACTATTTGGAGTAAGGATGCTTCAAGGTAGAATGTGATTGGAGGAAAAAAAAATTAAGACACTGCTATAAAAAAAATTGAAGTTGAAAAAAAAAAGTTTCATAGAAAGTTGCATGGAGAAAGAGCTTCCTGAGCTGGATCTTTTAAAAACAGGATTTCAATGGGTGACATTTTAGAGAGCTGTGGACTTCATTATGAACTAATGTGTGGAGGCAAGAGAAGGTAGATGAAATCAGAGAACTCAGAAGAGAGATGAAATTGATCCTAAGAGAAAGTTCTGAGAATAGTAGGAAATAAGAGTGGAAGGATTACTTGGCATCATATTTAGAAAAAAATAAATTCTAGGATAAGGAATTTATATTTTATTCCATAGCAATTGAAAATGTTTGAGAAGAATGATGGCTTGGCCAAACTTGTGAATTAGGAAGACAAATTTAACAGCTAAGTCAAAAGTGAATTGGAGAAGAGAAAGACTAGAAATAGAGAGACCAGTTAAGATTTTTGTCATAGTCTTAGCAAGAGGTGGAGAATGCCAGAACCTGAATGAAAGCAAGTATTAAAAATTAGGAATTTTATGGATCTTCTCAAATTATGACTTTCTGCAACAGCTTCAGCTACTAATTTGACTCCAAATACAATTTCCTTTATAGTTTCACATTTTCATTATTGTTTTAAACTCAAGTGTTTCTAAAACTTATTGTCCCAAAGTATTTGTCATTTATCCACAGAAAATATTTTGCTAGTAATTCTGGCTAGATAACTACAAGTATTTAAATTTATGGAAAAATAATTTCCTATGGGAAATGATGGGAGAAAGTGGATAAAGAAGAGATGGGTTGAAGGAGAAGCTATATTTTGGAAAGAGTGATCCTTCAGTTTTCTTTTGGAGCATCCTGGACCTAAACTTTTTAGCTTGAACTTCCATTAATTCTATAGTTTTTGTTTTGTGCATCATTTTCAAGAATAAAGAATTTAAAAATTTTTAGGAATAAAGAATAAAACACTTTTTGATCTTGGAATGATTTTTCTTTGTCTTGGAAGTTTTGAAGTTCCTTATTTAAATGATTATTTTTTGCTTAAGTGTGGCACAATCTTGATTCATGTACATAATGTTCATACCAAGATAGCAGGCTGAAGAACTTCAGTTCAGTAGATAGCTATTTCAAAAGTGTACATCAGAGACTAAAGGAACCTTGAAACACTATGGTTCAATCCACGATTAATTACAAATTCCTTTGACCATGTTCTCACCAAATAGTCTGTAGTACTATTGAGTGACATGGGGTGAAATGTGAGATAAACTTCAGCAACTGATTGGATAGAGAGTGTGAGAAGGAAGAATCAAAAATAATACTGAGACCTGGTGAAGTTCTTAAAATATGCAATGAATAGGGTTTACATAGTCTTGTTTTCTAAAGTTTTCAAAAAAATTTAGTCTCTTCACTTATTGTTTAATATAATTTGAAAGAAAAATACTAAGCACTATGATCAGAGCCATTCTCAGGTTATCAGCAGAATTATAATGTCATGATAAAATGAAAGGGAGTAAAGTGTGCAAATGCAGCATAATTATCTAAAGACCTTTCATTTTGGGTATATTATAAACTAGATACAAAAGTGAGCATTATGATCTCAAAGCTACTAGCTCTCTATTCTCAAGAATAACGAAGTAGACTAATATTCTACTCGTCATTAAATTTTTGAGTATTTGAAGAGTGTTGGAGATGGAGTCACAAAGATCTGAAGCAGAAGCCCACTTCAAGCATATGCTGTATCACCCTTGGAAATTCATTTAATATCTTTAGGCTTCAGTTTATCTCATCTATAAAATGAAAATAACATCTTAATTCATAAAATTATTTGAAGGATCTTAAAATAGCATGTAAAATTTTTTGCAAACTTTAAAATGACACATAAATGCTAGCCCTTATTAGTATGCCCAATATAGATGCTGTCTTTTATGTTGTTGTCATTATTAACAATATTATTATTAGTTCAAATACCCCACCATTAATTTAAAATCTCACTTATTCTCCTAACAAGACTCAAGTGTGTGTAAGTTTGCCTGAGTTTCCTTGTTTGGAAAATGAGTTGAAGAAGGAAATAGCAAACCAGAATCTTTGTCTAAAAAAAAAAAACCGCAAATAGAGTCATAAGAAATTACATATGACTGAAATTGAATAATAATTTTGAATTTTTTTGGGGGGGGATGATGTAAAAGAACAGAGTTAATTTAACTTCCTTGATGCTACTTGTGTAATGTATGGATTTCCAATAAAAAAAATTTTCTGGGAAATATTAAAGAATAATCTGTTGACTAATATTATCCTATAGCAAAGCTGAGGAATTTACATTTAAACCCTGTTGATGCAGCGCCCCCTTGTGCCCAAGTTGAAAAATACCTCACTTTTTAAACAGCACTGGTTTAAAATGGGTAAATTTATTTTTTTCATTGATTTTGTTTAAAGAAACAAGTATTTTGTTTCTTTAAGGAGGAGTCTTCCTTTGGCTAGATAATTCTTCCTAGGAATATAGCCAACCAGCTCATTTAAAATTTGGTATCTTCTAAGCCAGCACCTTTTGTTTCTTATTATTTGAATGGGTTAGGATTTGACAGTTTGTTCAATTCATTGCACTTTTTCACCTTTTCATTACATCAATCCAAAGGGCTTCCTGACTATTTTACGTGTTGTAACATAAAGTTACAATAAAACTTTAGTTAACCAGCATTAACAACGCAAGGGAGGAGGATATTTCTAAATTGCTTGATTCACTGCATTTTCATTTTTCTTTCATCTTTTAGAATTTCTCAAAATATGTATCAGTTTCCTCCAGACCATCAATATCATCTTTTCTTATGTCAGTCTAACTTTTCTTCAGATTCTCCTTTCTTTCACTACTGTTCTTTGTCCCAGTTTGCTGCTCTTGCAGGTTGTAGCATCTCTGGGCTTGCTAATGATCAATAGTGATCAATAATTGAATTTTTTTATTTGACTTTGGCCCTTTGTGGTTTCATCTTTCCCTGCAACTTCTTGGTTTGCCCTGATCCTGGATTTGTAAGGGTTGTAATTAATTTAGGCACAGAATAATTAAGGTTTTTACTTTATATTTAAAACATCCACAAACTTTTATATGACTAAATTAAATTTGAATTGAATTAGCCTCCCAAAATACTTTAAACATTTTTAAAGTAGTTAAATTATAAATCATTGGAGATTATAAAAAGTTGACTTAAGTTGGCATTAAAAATAAAAAGGCTGCTTTTCATTTTAAGCTTTTTTACTTAAGCAGAAGTATTTATGCATTTAGAAATGTTGCAGGATTCCTAAGAAAGTTTGGACCAGTGTTTGGCTTATTTCTGAAATTCATTGTGATTCTAGATGAATCATTTGCTTTTCTTCCTCTCTCCCCATTTCTTCATTCTTCATTATTATTGTTTATGTGGGGTAATGCTTAGTGAGAGAATAATCATGAAAATAAACACATTTAAATAATACTTTACAGTTTCAAAAGTACTTTATATGTATCATTTCAGTTAGTCTTCACAATAGCCCAATAACCTTATGAGGTAGGCTGTACAAATATATTTCTTATCAATTAGGAAACCAAAGTTTAGAAGCTGAGGGACTCAGCCTTCCCTTGCATAAAAGTCAGGGGTTGAGTGAGTGTTGGAACAACTTGGATCTTCTAACTTGAGGTTCATTAGTCTTTTCACTGACATGTCACATGGTCAAGATTTGAAAATGCAAGGAGGGATTGTTTCTCTAGTAAAGGTGGGAATGCTGAAGCAGATGACTTTAAATTAAGGGGATTAAGGGGAGTGAAACTGAGATAGGAGAAAGTTGTCATCATAGAGAGTGAGCTGTTTCTTATAATACCAAAGGAGAATTAAAATTGACATGATAGAACAGGGTAAATCATAGATACTTACCTAGCATAGATTCCACATTTTCTCTTTGGAAGCATTTCTTAATAAAATATTTCCATAAGATGATATTTCTTTCCAATCCTCACATTATATTTGTAACTGATTATTATATTATATTGAAAGTGCAGGTATGCTCTTTACAAAAAGGAAAAAGTCTTATAAAAAAAAAAAGAATTCTTTCCCAATAAATGAAAAAAAAAATACTGCATATTATGTAAGCAATCTTAAGAAGTCTGGACAGAAGAAAATAATAGTTTATGCTTATTTTTAAAGTCTCTATAAAATAAATATCACTGTCTTCTTATTTAAAACAACGTGTTGATCAAATACAAATGCAGACAGAAGCCATGCGAAAATGAGAGAAGGCAAAAACCCAGAGAAGTGATAAAATGGGTGAAGTGAAAAATGGGTTACAGCAGTGACTCAAGCCTTTGCCCTTACTTTAGGTCATTCTCACAAGACACATAGAATGTTTGTGTGTGTAAAACAACAAGAAATCATACAGTTATCTTAGAAAGTCTCCAATTCCTAGGGAGAAAATGGAGGATGAAAATTTGAGTTTTCAGGATAGGGCAATTATGGCTTTCATAGTGAATAAAAAACTTTGTTTTGTTTAGGTCATTAAGATCCAGTGAAAGCAAAAAGTAAAGTAAAAAACCCTCTGCAAAAGATTTGTTCTTTTCTGTTCCAGTGTTCTCAAGACCACAAAGGAATTTGGAATCCATAGATCCTCAATTTACAATTAGGAGGAAGATGGAGCAAATGAGAGAAGAGAAAGAACTTGTAGAACATCTTCGAGAGGTATGGGAGGAGTTGTTTTGAGGTTCTGATGTGGGTATCCAGAACCATGGGCATTTCAGCAAGCAGGGGAGTTTTGTATTCTGTTTATCCATTGATGCAGAATGTTCCAAGTCCAGATCCTAAAATTGTAGATTTAGAGCTGAACAAAATCTTAGATGCCATTGTGGTCAGTCTCCTCATTTTGGACAACTTAGGCCCTGAGATGATTAAGTGAAAGCAAAAACTTTGAGTGGAAATCATGTGAAAATAAGAGGGTAAATATATGTTAGAAGAGACCAAATGAATTGTTTTCACTGAATAATAAAAAGCCAAGTGAGAAGCATCTTAGTAATAGAAAAGTTCACTGTACAAAGTCAGTGACTGACTTAAATCCAGCTTCACTGTGAACAGAAAGAAAGTTTTCAGGCATGAACTTCTTAGACACTAACTTTTTTTTTTTTCCAGAAAGTCAGGGCCTTCTCTTGTGAAAAACTTATAAATAACTTAAGATTCTCATCTGTCTGAGATGGTTTGGTGAGCTTCAGTATGAGGGCAGATGAAGGAGCCACTTTTCACCTTTTACTTACTTTCTAATCACTGTGGTCTCAACCATATGAATGCAAAAACCTTCATATTGTCAGAGCTTTAAAGTTCTTTAAATTAGAGATCAGTTGGGAATCTAAATTGAAGCGTGAGATGCTAGTAATAAATAAGCACCACGGGACATTGTGAGTTGGGCCCTTCAAACAACAGTATACATTTAATATTAAGGCTATAACCTGCTGATTGTTAAATAAAGATAAATTCTTCCTTTGTCATGTGAAATTAGGAATTTAAGAGACCATTTTGAACTATGACTCCCTGATGAAGGGATAGAATGTCAAGAAACTAAATATTTTAAGGAACATTGTTGGGGTGAACTATGGCATCATAATTCAGGTATGAGCTTAACCAGGGCTTTGAATTGGTGGTTGATTAAATCAAGAATGATTATTCTTAGTTCCAAAATTTGAGAAGCAAATCTAATTATTTCCGTCTCTTGCAAAATAGGAGTCCTACATGCTTAAATGAATAAGAAATAATGTCTGAGATTTTAAAAATCTGATTTCTGAGCTGACATGCAATCTAATAACTTTTTTGTTGGTTGCCATTAACTTTCTGAGTATCCAACCCCACTTAACAGAACCTACTTAGCTCCTTTACTTCATTGGTTCATTCCATTTATATTGCCAAATTCTAGATAAAATATTAATGAAAATATAATATGCTATCACTTCCTTTAGTTTGCATATGTGACAAAGGATTATTTTTTTTCCTGCAGAAGTTTTTCCTTTGAATTAATCTGAGTAAGAAATGTAGCTTTTTAAATATTGTTTGCAGTTTTCAAGGATTTGAATATTTTATACCCTTTCCAGATATCATCATGCTTTTCCTTAGAATACATTTTTGCAGAAAACACTTAAAATATCTAGATGCTATGTACTTTCCCTTCATACTCTTTAGTGATGAAATTTTAAAAGTAATTAATGATAATTTTCTATTTTTTTTCACCAGAGCATTGAGATGAGACTAAAGGTCAGCTTACATGAAGACCTAGGAGCAGCTCTGATGGATGGTGTGGTCCTCTGTCACCTAGTTAATCACATCCGTCCTCGATCTGTAGCAAGTATTCATGTCCCCTCACCAGCAGTGGTAAGTATAAAATTTAACCAGATTAAATTCACTTTTGTATTACTTAGTAGAATTTGCCATGGGCTAATTTTTTTTTTATTACTTTTTACCTCTGTTTAATAGTCTATAAACGTTTATTAAGTTTTTCTTACATGCAAGACAAAGTCTACAAAGAAAGGCAAACATCTCTACTCTCAAGCAACTCACAGTCTAATGAAAAAGAAAACATATAAATCACTGTGTATGAACAAGATATATCCAAGATAAATTGAGATTAATCTCAAAGGGGAAGCACCATGATTAAGGAGGATTGGGAAAGGCTTCTTGCCAAAGGAACTTTATCGAGCAGCTAGATGGCTCAGTGGATAGAGCACCAGCCCTGGATTCAGGAGGACCTGAGTTTAAATCTGATCTCAGGCATTTAATCTTTCTACTAGTTATGAGACCCTGGGCAAGCCATTTAACCCCAATTGCCTGGCCAAAAAAAAGCCCAAAAAACCAAAAAAAACTTTTATCTGATACTTGAAGGAAGCCAGAAAAGTCAGATTGTAGAAATGAGGAAAAGGAGCATTGTAGGGAAAATGCCCAGAGCTGAAATGGTACATCTTGTTCAAGTCAAACAAGAAGACCAATGTCATTGAACTAAAGAGGAGTATAATGTAAAAAGATGTGAAGGAATAGGGCCAAATGATAAAGGACTTTAAAAGCCAAACAGAGGATTTTTTTGATATTTCAGGTAATTGGGAACCCCTAGAATTTATTGAACAGAAGGGGTGATGTGGTCAGACTTGCATTTTAGGAAGATCACTTTGGCAACTGAGTAGAAAATGGAATGTAAATAATTAGGCAAGACTTGAAACAAGGAGGGCAACCACCAGACTTTCACAATAGTTCAAGTGTGGAATGATAAGTCTTACACAGAATAGTTCTTCAGATGTTGAGTGATAAAGGTCTTACACAGAAGCCAGGGGGAATACAAAGACCAAATCAATAGTCTCTGTCCTCAGAAAACTTACATTCTAATGGATAAATGAAAGCATGTACTCATTAATACACATGTGCAGATGAGTAAATACAAGTTAATTTGAAGAAAGAGAGAACACTAACTACTATGGATATCAAGGAAGGTTTCCCAGGAATACCCAACCTGAGCTTTGAAAGAAAAAGAGAACTCTGAAAGGCAGGAAGTTACAGAGAAAGTAGTTTCAAGGTATGGAAAACTCTATAACTGAATAAAGACAAGGGGGAGAAAAGTCAAATGAAGGGATTAATTAATTAGTATTTCAGTTTAGCTGAACAGAAAAGTTCCTAAAGAAAATTATATGAAATCTACAAAGGCTAAAAAAGTATGTTGGGACAATATTGTGGAAAGCCTTAAATGTCAGACTACATTAGTATCTTATCCTAGATAAGAAGTCACTGAAGAGCTAAGATTTAACTGGTGATGGATAAAAGAGAACTTGGGAGCTGATTAGATAATGAGAAGTGAAGAAGAAGG
Organism: Myrmecobius fasciatus; assembly: GCA_023553655.1. Taxonomy (NCBI): domain Eukaryota; kingdom Metazoa; phylum Chordata; class Mammalia; order Dasyuromorphia; family Myrmecobiidae; genus Myrmecobius; species Myrmecobius fasciatus. The sequence continues at coordinate 9,641 of JAJPUD010025946.1, forward strand.
AAGGGAGGTAAATGACTTTAAGGCTCTGAACTGGGTTAATTCAGCATAAATAGGGAGATTTAGAAGAGTGGGTATGTTTACACATTAAGAAGGTCTGGTCTGTTTTGCTATTTTGAGTTGCAATACTAATGGGACAACCAGGTAGAAATATCATATTACTACTCTTTAATTATATTAAATATATACTTAAAACTAGCATTATATTTTTTTACCATTCTTCATTGCCAGAGTGGTTCAGAGCACTGCCAATACACAGCAATAAATTAAATTAAAATGAATATGGCATATTGTTATTTAGTTGTTTGTCATGACCTACCCTTAGTGACCCTACTGTGCAGTTTTCTTTGCAAAGATATTGGAGTGGTTTGCCATTTTCTTCTCCAGCTCATTTTACAGATGAGGAAACTGAGACAAACAGGATTAAGTGAATTCTCAGGGTCACACAACTAGTAAGTTGTAAGCACTGATTCCAGTGCTCTCCACTGCACCTCGTAACTGTGCCATAAGTATCTTTTTTCCAAAAATAATCTGTTCCTCCCATTTTCCATTGATGTTTCCCTTCTTCACCTTCCCCCTTTTTATTTGAAAGAAAGACAAAAGAGACTTGATCTCTCCCTATTTTGCCCAGGTTGAAAGCGCAGCAATCACTCACAGGTCTGCTGTCACTACTAATCATCATAAAAATTACAGCTTGCCCCATTTCTGGCTTGGTAGGTCATTTCTCCTTAGTTAGGTGGTGACCCTCCATTCTCAGGGAATTGTCATGCGGGTGCCAGACTTAATGTGGCTACTTGATGAGCTTTAGGTCCCCACTATGTAAAACTCAAAACTCCTGATCTTACCAGTCTACCAGCAGGCATTATAAGTATGTGCTGACATGCCCACCTCATTGATTTCTAATAATAAAAATTAAATGGTGGTTTCAGGTTTGCAAAAATGCTTTTACTTGAACTCCTTTTATAGATGTGGAAATTGAGATTCAGAGGTGCTGAGGGACTTGCTCATGGTCCTATAGTTCCAGTGAGGGATTTGAGTTCATTTTGGTTGCAACAACATTCTTTACTATTTGGGGTCTGATACATAGAAGAAAGATTAGATTGTTCTACTTGGCTTCCCCGGGCAGAACTAGGAACAAAGCTGCAGAAAGAAATTATTTAGGCTTGAAGAAAGGAGAAACTAGCTAGCTATTAGAGGTATCTCCAAATGAAATGGACTGCCTTGGGAGAGAGAAGGTTCCACATTACTGAAGGACTTAAGGAGAAAGCTTCATTAGAGATGTGTGTGTAACAGGGCATTCTTAATCAGGGGCAGATGAGACTCAGGGATTTCTGGGGTCCCTTCCAGGCTTATAATTCTATGTGTGTAGACAGAACTTGTCTCTTACAGGATCAAGTAACAGATAATCAAACTTGATAGTTCTGCACATTTGTGGAATAAAGGTACATGGCAGAACCTAGAAAACAAGTTTTAAGAATCCCATTGACGAGCCTGCTTTGTAGAAAATTCTGCTTTATTAGAATGTTTCCTTTTGGAGGAATAATTTTATTAAAACCCACAAATTAAATTGTTTCATGGTCTACTCCGTGCTTTAGGAGCCATAAGCAGATACTGGTATCTTATATAAATACACATAAAAAATAAGTGCATGTGAGTGTTTGTTTTGTTTTTGTTTTTGTTTTTTTTAAGAATATGGAATTATCATTTTATTTTTCAAAAGAGCAGCATTGAACCTAAAAAGTAGCATTGAAACATAGTAGGACATTTAAAACTTGCCAGATACAACTGAAGATGCTCTATCTAGAATTCTCCCTGATTTTCATGTCATGTGTAACCCTCAAGCCAGTTTCGAGTGACTTGTTTAGTGAAGAATTTCCCACAACTCTCAATGTTCTTTCCTTTCATTTGCTTGATAATTAAACCATGGACTTTGATGGGGAATAGCTTAACTGGCAAATAAAATTAAATTTGTCCCACATTAGGAGAAACTCCTTCTTAATAACAATGATTTCTATATTTACAGCCCAAACTTAGTATGGCCAAATGCAGAAGAAATGTGGAAAATTTTTTGGAAGCATGCCGGAAATTAGGAGTTCCAGAGGTAATTCTTAATTTGATCCAAAAGACCAACATTTTATGTAATGTATATATTTCACAATTGAATAGATATTTACAAAAGCATACTCCTTATAATATGATTTTCCAATCTTAAGCTTTCTAGAGGAATAACATTGAGTTTGTAAGATAAAACGATATGAGGAAATGCCATTAAAATGTCTTTTTTGGGAGTGTTAATCATTTTAGAATAAAAGTGAAGAAAATGGTTCTTATAAGTTTCTAAGAAAAAATGTCAACTTCTAAACTTGGAAAGAAATGCTTTAAAATGAGTCTGTGGTCTAACTTCATGAGCAGAAATTGAGATGTCATTAAGTCCCATGAAAAAAGTCACAATTGAGCCACATGGGTTGGGGTTGAGCAAAGTGTGACTGAGGGTATTCTCCTATGCTACCTCTGCTCTATTTCTCCTCCCCCTGCCATTTACCACCTCCCCTTACCTTCCCACCTCCTCCTTGAAGATAGTTTTTGATGTGTTGCTTTTCAGAGATAAGTTGGAAAGAATTTAATACTGGACAGCACAAAGTGTTTCTACAATGAAGTATATCACCCAGAGCCCAGGAGAAAAAGGAACTGGGTGGGAGGAGTGCAGGAAAGAGAAGGCAGACAATGAGGGAAGGGGTGCAGCATTGTACCCTGTGGCTTTTATCAGCCCTTTCTCCCCCAGAAACACAGACTCTAAAGATCTGGCACACAGTTTAATTTTTGAGCATCTGCACACAATGTAATTATATCCAGTGATGGGAGTCTATTGTTGCATTTGTTCATTTTACTGCTGTCTTATCATTTGAAAAAATGAAGAGGGCTAGCAAAACAACCCAAGAAGACTTGAATTTTTAAGGAGAAGCTTGCCACTTCTTTGTAGCTGTAATCTTTACATTGTGATAGAGATATTGGCTTCCCTTGATCTAAATGGTTTTTGGTGTATTTTTATGGGTGTATATGTATACATGTATATGTTTATTGCATATACACTCATAGTTTTTGAATATGTGTGAATATATACATATTGATCAAGATGATTCTGTTATGGGCTTGCAAGGTTTCCCGTAAGAGAATTAGAACTGCTTGAAAACCTTATTTGTTTATCATATCCTCTTGCTTGTGCTTAAAAGCTCTGCTGGTCAGTGACCTAAGCTGCTGTGATTTTGCTGCATTCGTTATTTGTTCAGCATACCCCAGTGCAAACTGAAATGGAAATGTCTATAATCAGTTCTTGTGGGTGAGGAAGAGAAAGAAAAACCACAATCCAAATCCACAAAATGTCACAACGGACCTCCTAACACTTCTGAAAACTCATACAGTGAAAATTGAGCCCTCTTTATTTTCAGGGTACATGAGTTTAAAAAGTGGGGACCCTCCTTGTCAGTTTCCCTACCTTGTTTTGCTCCATAAAAGCCAGGTATTTAGCCTGATGTGGTTTTTTTTTTAAGTTCTAAGCGGATTGCAATAACTGGTTTTATGTTTATTTATAATATGCTAAAGAAAAATGATTACTTTTCACAGAAAGTGACAGATAAGTCATTGCCTCTGTTTTGATACATTAACTTGTTGGTTAAGTAACAATGGTCTTTATTTAATGAGCATAGAAAGGTCCATGGAGTCAGTATATTCTCCTTGGATAGTAATTCCTGAATTTACAAAGTTGCTTCACACCTCAGGCTTTGTATCCTAGGGAATGGATGAGAAGAAACATGTTTTTATGCTGAAGATTTTGTCTATATGACCTTGGGCAAATTATTTAACTTCCTAAGGCCTTAGTTTCCTCCCCTGTAAATTGAGGACATTGAACAAGATGATTTATAAATGCCCTTCCAGTTCTAAATTAATAATCCTCCATGATAGATAACTAGAAAGCTTCAGATAATCTTTCTTCCCCTGATCCTTATAGTCTATTAGGAAAAGAGGGTGCCATTTGGAGAGGGTATATACCATCATAAATTTGTAATATTTATTATAAAGGTACACTTGTTACAAATTGTGCATGAGTGCTCTAAATTTATATAAAAAGGCATGTATCATTCTTATATATGCCATAAATTGTCTTCAGTTGTATCAGAAGTGTACTTTTTTTTCTTGTAAAAGTATGAATTACCAACTGACTATTATTTCTCTAGGGAACCAGAATTAAATCTCTCTTGTTCATACATCTATTTTCCCAGCCCTATTATTTGATGTGCATACATATACATGCATACCAGAACTCCTGTATTTTGTAATAGATGATTATAATTGACATTGTGGATAATATTTTTAGATAGTGAAAAGTTGCAGTGTTCTTGTATACTGTAAGAAACCTTGATAGGACACTATAAGCCAAAGTTAAGATTAGAACTGTTTAGATCTAATTTCCCAGCAAGAACTGGCCCATTCATTCACTTAGATGCAGGAATTTATTTATGCAATTATGGTTGTAAACATATATTTGAAAATTAAACTCAGCTACATGTTGCCTTTTGGCACATTTTTTCTTTTTAAGTCCCCATGTTCTTAATATGTGAGGCAGGCTATTAGAGTGGAAGGAGAACCAGCCTCAGATTGAGAAATACCTGGCTTCAAGTTACACCTCTAAAACCTACTGACTGGGTGATATTTGGCAAGTCTCTTAATCTCTCAGTGTCCCCAAATAGTACCTTAGGACCACACATTCTAGGATGGTGGCCCATCTGGACTGGTGAAGCCCAATCCAGACCAGCAGCAAAAAAACCCAACTTGTTATAAGCTTTTTCTCTCTCAGTTCTCAGCGACATGGCTACGGCTATTTTGGGGAAGAGAGAATGGAGATATTTATGTGATAAAGTTCAGCAACTGGAACTACTCAAGTGGCTAGAATGTCCAGTCAAGAAATGTTTCTGCTCTGGTTATGGCAAAACAGCAAATGGGATCATTGAAGAGATAGTAAAGTCTAGTGTGTATAATGCTTCTCAAAGGCATTTTTAACAGACTATTTAAAATGACACTGAGGAGAGTACTCCAGCCCTTCATGTATAGTTTATGCATTTATCATGGTTGTTTTAAACTAAAAGTTCAAATCTGCACTGATCTGAGAAGCATAATTCATTCTCAGATCAATAGACTATGTGAAGATATTAAAGACATAAATGTTCTATATGAATAGAATTTTTGTCTTCCACTTTCACTTTGCCTAAGGATGGGGCAAATAGACTTGGGGATGCTGGGGAGAAAAGATATTATATGAAGTTAGTGCTAATATTACATTCTATTACATCCTATACTCTTCATGACTATATTTGGGATTTTCTTGGCAAAGATACTGAAGTGATTTGCCACTTTCTTCTCCAGCTAATTTTACAGATGAGGAAACTGAGGCAAGACAGGGGATATTGGCCTGCCCAGGGTCACACACTAGAATTTTTTTGTCAATGTTTGAGGCCAGAATTGAACTGGGGTCCTCCTGTGTTCAAGGTTGATGTTCTATCCATTCAGCCACTTAGCTGACCAATCTGTGACTGCTTTCACCTTTTACTTAAGAAAGACTAGATGTTCCATGCCTCTGACTTCTGTTTGTAGAGAGAGATCAGGTTTTCATTTAGTTCTTTGGGATTCGTTAAAACATTGTTCCTCTTGGTGGTGAAGCTTTAACTTCCATTTATATGAAATCTACAAAAAAAGCTGGATAAAGTTGGGTCCTAAAGGATGATTTCTTTTTCAAGTGGTACATGAACAGACCATTCCTATAGCCTGGAAGAACCAAGGCTGCAAACTAGCCCTTCTCAGTGACCAAGATCATTTTTGCAATGATACAATTATTACAGAATAACAAAGCTATATCATAAAATAGTGTCACAAAACATTATTGTAATGTCAGTAGAGCAAGAAAATCATTATTATTGATTGAGGCTTACTGTACTTCTATGAACCTGAATGTCCACATAATATTTTTCCCTAACATCATTTTCTTGTTGGAGCAATAACAAAGATAGTTTGGGGCTTGCCTTTTAAGCTATTCTTAAGAAAGAAGAAAAACAGAACTGTGAAAATAAATTTCTTTATTCAAGTAGAGAGCTTTTCCCCCATACTGTGGAGAAGTTAGGGAACAGGGATTCTAGTCAGGTTCCTGATAAGAGTGGCAGAAATTGTTGCAAAATGTTAGCATTCATCACTCATCAGAGAGCCACAAGAAAGACACTTATAATCTCATCCTGCTTGTGTCTTTCTCTATAAAATGACAGAAATTATAGCATCATAGGGATGTTACTTGAGAGACTAATCTTCCTAAGAAAATCATTCACTGTAATTTACATATGATTCAAAATCATATCTCTATTCATCCTAAAGTGAAAGCATTTATTTTGTACATGGAGTTATCTTCATTACTCAGACTAGATTAATTTGTGAGCTGATAACTGAGTGATTATAGAGCCATATACTAAGATCTGTAGTCCAGAAAAAATTTTCCATATCTAAATAAGTTTCTCATTTCACAAATTGCTGATTCATAGAACACATATGGTGCCTTTTGGGGAAAAAAAAATTGCAATGTCCAGAAATACTCCTCATACGAAATAGGTGTCCTTATTTAGAGGGATAAGTTTGGTTTAGAGACAGTTTTAATCAATGATCCATCAGTCTTTTATCTGTAAAAAATATTTCAGGGACAATATGTTCCATAGACTAGAAATTACACTTGAAAATAAAATGGCATGATTTAATTCATCATAATTAGTTATCAACTTAAATTCTTGGATAAATTCTAAAAAAAAAAAAAAAATTCCCTGTTAAGCTTTAAATTTTTCCTGATATCTGAATGTTACCATTATGTGATGTTTTAAATAAAGAAATTACTTGAAAATACATAATCTTTCATTTAAGTTTTTATGCCTTGTAGACACAGTCAACTCTTAGAACTCTTATTATAAATTTCTTTATCTCTGAAAGACCACTAAGAATTTGATATTAACCAGGGTGCTAATTCTAATTTGCTTCCTTTAGTGCTCTTTATGTGAATTCTCTTGGGTCTTTTGCAAATGACATTAAAAATCAAACAGTTCTAAAATTATAATCCCATCCCACCTATTTATATACTGGATCTAGGATAATCATTAACCTCTCAAAGGTGGTGATTTTGTTTTGAATAACGTGAAAATTATCCTGCCTCCCTCTCTTACTTCTTCCTGGAAATCTGATTTACAACAGCTTTATAGTCATTAATAACATGTTAAAAATGTGTGGTAGAGACTCACTTCTCTTTGACTTTTTCTTTATTTTTAATATTTTTATTCAGTTTTATTTTTTAGAAGGAAAGAAAATATAACTTTTAAGCTACTCTC
>JAJPUD010025947.1:363-17042 GCA_023553655.1 Myrmecobius fasciatus
GCATTCATTTTGTTTGTACAAAAACTTTTTAACTTGATATAGTCAAAATTATCTATTTTGTGATTAATGATGATCTCTAGTTCTTCTTTGGTCACAAATTTCTTCCTCTTCCACAGGTCTGAGAGGTAAACCATCCTACATTGTTCTAATTTGTTCATAATATCATTCTTTATGTCTAGATCATGAATCCATTTCGACATTATCGTGGTATACGGTGTTAGGTGTGGGTCAATGCCTAGTTTCTTCCATACTAGTTTCCAATTTTCTCAGCAGTTTTTGTTAAATAGTGAGCTTTTATCCCAAAAGCTGGGGTCTTTGGGTTTATCAAACACTAGATTACTATTGTCATTGAGTATTTTGTCCTGTGAACCTAACCTATTCCACTGATCCACTACTCTATTTCTTAGCCAGTACCAAATGGTTTTGGTGACCACTGATTTATAATATAGTTTTAGATCTGGTACAGCTAGGCCACCTTCATTTGCATTTTTTTTCATTAATTCCCTCGAAATTCTTGACCTTTTGTTTTTCCAGATGAATTTTGTTGTTATTTTTTCTAGGTCAGTTAAATAATTTCTTGGGAGTTTGGTATAGCACTAAATAAATAGATTAGTTTATGTAGTATTGCCATCTTTATTATATTCGCTCGACCTATCCAAGAGCACTTGATGTTTTTCCAATTGTTTAGATCTGACTTTATTTGTGTGGAGAGTGTTTTGTAGTTTTGCTCATATAGATCCTGACTTTCCCTTGGCAGATATATTCCCAAATATTTTATACTATCGATAGTTATTTTGAATGGAATTTCTCTTTGTATCTCTTGCTGTTGCATTTTGTTGGTGATGTATAAAAATGCTGATGATTTATGTGGATTTATTCTGTATCCTGCAACTTTGCTTAAGTTGTGGATTAATTCTTATATTTTTTTAAGTTGATTCTTTAGGGTTCTCTAAACAGACCATCATATCATCTGCAGAGTGATAATTTGGTTTCCTCATGACCTACTTTAATTCCTTTAATCTCTTTTTCTTGTCTTATTGCCAAAGCTAGCATTTCTAATACAATATTGAATAGTAATGGTGATAGTGGGCAACCTTGTTTCACCCCTGATCTTATTGGGAATGATTCCAGTTTATCACCATTACATATGATGCTAGCTGATGGTTTTAAATAGATGCTACTGACTATTTTAAGGAAAAATCCATTAATTCCTATACTCTCTAGTGTTTTTAATACGAATGGATGTTGGATTTTATCAAATGCTTTTTCTGCATCTATTGAGATAATCATATGTTTTTTTGTTCATTTGGTTATTGATATAGTCAATTATGCTAATTGTTTTCCTAATATTAAACCATCCCTGCGTTACTGGTATAAATCCTACTTGGTCATGGTGTATTATTCTGGGGATGATTTTCTGTAATCTCTTTGTTAATATTTTATTTAAGATTTTTACATCAATTATTCGTTAGGGAGATTGGTCTATAATTTTCTTCCTCTGTTTTTGTTCTACCTGGTTTAGGTATCAGTACCATGTCTGTGTCATAAAAGGAATTTGGTAGGAGTCCTTCATTCCTTATTTTTTCAAATAGTTTATATAATATTGGAGTTAATTGTTCTTTAAATGTTTGGTAGAATTCATATGTAAATCCATTTGGTCCTGGGGATTTTTTTCTTAGGGAGCTGATTAATGACTTGTTCTATTTCTTTTTCTAAAATGGGACTATTAAAGTAATTTATTTCCTCTTCTGTTAATCTGGGCAATCTATATTTTTGTAGATATTCCTCCATTTCACTTAGATTATCAAATTTATTGGCATAATGTTGGGCAACATAACTCCTGATTATTGCTCTAATTTCCTCTTCATTGGTGGAAAGTTCTCCCTTTTCATTTTTGAGACTAACAATTTGATTTTCTTCTTTCCTTTTTCTAATCAAATTAACTAGAGATTTATCTATTTTGTTGGTTTTTCCATAAAACCAACTTTTAGTTTTATTTGTTAATTCAATAGTTTTTTTTTTTACTTTCAATTTAATTAATCTCTCCTTTTATTTTTAGGATTTCAAGTTTGGTATTTGATTGGGAGTTTTTAATTTGTTCTTTCTCTAGATTTTTTAGTTGCAAGCCCAATTCGTTGATTTTCTCTTTCTCTATTTTATGCAAATAAACATCTAGAGATATAAAATTTCCCCTTATTATCGCTTTGGCTGCATCCCTCAAATTTTGGTATGTTGTCTCATTATTGTCATTCTCTTGGATGAAATTAGTAATTGTGTCTGTAATTTGCTGTTTCACCCATTCATTCTTTAGGATAAAATTATTTAGTTTCCAATTGCTTTTTGGTCTATTTTCTCCTGGCCTTATATTGCATGTGATTTTTATTCCATCATGATCTGAAAAAAATACATTTACTATTTCTGCCTTCCTGCATTTGAATTTGAAGTTTTTGTGTCCTAACACATGATCAATTTTTGTATAAGTTCCATGGACTGCTGAGAAAAAAGTAAACTCCTTTCTGTCTCCATTTAATTTCCTCCAAAGATCTATCATACCTAACTTTTCTAACATTTTGTTTACCTCCTTACCTTCTTTCTTATTTATTTTGTGGTTTGATTTATCATGTTCTGAGAGAGGGAAGTTGAGATCCCCCACTAGTATAGTTTGGCTGTCTATTTCTTCTTGCATCTCTCTGAACTTTTCCTCTAGGAATTTCCATGCTATACCACTTGGTGCATACATATTTAGTATTGATATTGCTTCATTATCTATGGTACCCTTTAGTAAGATATAGTTTCCTTCCTTGTCTCTTTTAATTAGATGTATCTTTGCTTTTACTTGATCTGAGATCAGGATTGCTACCCCTGCTTTTTTTTTTGTTCACCTGAAGCATAATAGATTCTGCTCCAGCCTTTTACCTTCACACTCTATGCTTTAGGTGTGTTTCTTGTAAACAATATATTGTAGGATTCTGGCTTTTAATCCAGTCTGTTATCTGCTTGCACTTTATGGGAGAGTTCATTCCATTCACATTCACAGTTAAAATAACTAATTCTGTATTTCCTGCCATCTTATTTACCCTAGGTTATGCTTTTCTTTTTCCTATACCCTTTCCCTCCTCCCTAGTATTTTGCTTTTGCTAACCACTCCCTCAAACAATCCTTCCCCTTTAGAGTCCCATCCCCTTTTTTTACACCTTTCCCTTAATTCTTCTGTTTTCGCTTCTATTAGTCTATTCCCTTTCTTTTCTCCCTTTCCCTCCTGTTTCCTTATAAGGTAGGACAAATTTCTTTGTCATACCCAATATGTCTATTATTTTCTCAGAGCCAAATCTGATGAGATGAAGATTAACACAATTCTCATTCTCCTCCCATTTTCCCCTCAATCATTATAGGTTTTCTTTGCCTTTACATGTGATGTAATTTCCCTTATTTTACCTCCTTTTCCTCTTCTTCCAGTGGTATTCCTTTTCTACCTCTAATTTCTTTTTCAGATTATCATATCATAATAATCATAATCATAAAGTCACAAAATAATATAATAATCATAAAATCACAATAATCATAATGTAATAATAATAATACAATAATAAAATCAACCCTCATTCTATAAGTATCCATAACAAATATAGTTCTCAAGAGTTTTTTTTTTCTTGTTACCTTTTTATGTTTCTCTTGAGTTCTGTGTTTGTAGATCAAATTTTTTGTTCAGTTCTGGTCTTTTCATTAGAAATAGGTAAAATTCACCTATATCATTGAATGTCCATCTTCGTTCCTGAAATATAATGCTCATTTTAGCCGGATAGTTTATTCTTGGCTGTAATCCCAGTTCCTTTGCTTTCCAAAATATCAGATTCCAGGCCCTTCGATCCTTTAAAGTGGAAACTGCTAGGTCCTGGGTGATCCTAATTGTGGCTCCTTGGTATTTAAATTGTTTCTTTTTGCCTTCTTTCAATATCTTTTCCTTGGTATGATAGTTCTGGAATTTAGCCACGATATTCCTGGGGGATTTAATTTTTGGGTTTCTTTCAGGAGGTGATTGGTGAATTGTTTCAATAGTTATTTTGCCTTCTGATTCTAAAAGATCAGGGCAGTTTTCTTTTATGATTTCCTGGAAGATAGTGTCTAGGTTCTTTTTTTCATCATGGCTTTCAGGAAGCCCTATAATCCTTAGATTGTCTCTCCTAGATCTATTTTCCAGGTCAGTTGTTTTTCCTAGGAGATATTTCATGTTTTTTCTATCTTTTCATTTTTTTGTTTTTGTTTGACTGATTCTTGAAGTCTTGATGAGTCATTCATTTCCAATTGTTTGATTCTAATTTTTATTTTTTATTTTTTTTCTTTATTTTTATTGTTTTTATTTTATTTGCAAAACATATGTATGGGTAATTCTTCAACATTAACCCTTACAAAGCTTTCTGTTACAAATTCCTCCCCCCCACTCCCTACCCCTCCCCTAGATGGCAGGTTATCCACTACATGTTAATTATGTTAAAATATTTGACAAATTGAATATATGTATACATATTTCCACACTTCTTGTTGTGCAAGAAAAATCGTATCTACAACAAGGAAATATCAGATAAAGGAAACAATGTAAGCAAACGTCAATGGAGAGTATGAAAATGTTATGTTGTGGTTCACATTTCACATCCCTCTCTCTGGGTGTATATGGCTTTCTTCACTGAACAATTGGAGGTGGTTTGAAACATTTCATTGTTGAGAGCCATGTCCATCAGAATTGATCGTCATATAGTATCGATTCTAATTTTTAATATCTTATTATCTTCAGTTATTGTTTTTAGTTCCTTTTGTAATTGACCAATTACATTTTTTTGTTCATTGTATTCTTTTTCCATTTTTTCCATTTTATTTTGCAATGATCTCATTTTGTTTTCCCATTTCTTCTAACTCTCTTTTAAGATCCTTTATGCAATCTTCAAAGAAAGCCTTGTGGCATGGAGTCCAATTTATGTCTCTCTTTGGGGCTCTCACCATAGACAACTTTTATGGAGAGAGGGAAGAACAGACCTCAAATCCTGAGGCCCCTAAAGGAAAAGCAACTCCAGAAAAAGAGTTCTTTTTTGTTTTTTATTCATTGTTTTAAAGGTGTGAGGTCTGTTCAAGGCAAAGGAGGGACAGCTGCTTTAATTCACCCTGGGACAGTTCTGCTGATTGAGTTATTTCAGGTGTTGGGTAGTTCTGCTGATTGATTGCTTTAGGGTGCTGTGTAATGGCAGCTAGGTCTGGTGCTCTTCAGGGGTTCAGTGGTTCACAGTCTACCTCCCACAAAAGGCATATTTTCCAAACCACCTGCTTACAATCAGGACAGACTGGCCCAAGAGGCCCACAGAAGACTCCCAGGTGTGTGAAAAGCACAACGCTCCCACTCCTGCTCCAGCTCCCTGCTCCAGCTCCCTGCCCCGGTCTCCCTGTGCTGCAGTCTGGGTTCAGCAGACCACCCCCCTGCCCAATTAAAACAGACCTGTTTTGAACTTCTTCCAGAGTATCTTCTTCTAGAAATGTGTTGTCCTCCAGATATTGTAGATTTTTTTACTTCAAAATCAGTCTAGAGGCTTCTTATGTTGTTGGTTTGAGGGAAGGTTAGAGGAGGTTACAGAGACTCCTATCTGATCTCCACCATCTTGGCTCCACCCCCGGAAGTCTATTTTTAGACATTTTCAAGCTTTGAGTTTTTTGATACTTAACATAGATTTTAGAGGATTATACTTACTCCTCACAGAGGAAAACATACTAATTACGGATAAATTCTTCTCTTTCAGGAAAATGACAAAAAGGGAGGAAACAGAATTGGAAAGAGCCCTCGCTAATGCTTCCCTTTGGGAGGCCAAACTGGAAGTCTCAGAAATATCCCGGGAGGGGTATCGTGAGGCTGTTCAAATATTGGCACAATGTAATGAAGACTTGAAGAAGCAGCAGTACAAAACGGAGAAAGATACAATGGCTGTATTAAGCTACATAAAGAGACAAGATTCAGAAAAAGATCTTATTGTATGTAGAAAACCCTTTGCATCTTATTTTACTAAATATATATATAGTAGTTTTGCTGGTAGACTGACTTGTATTTCCCAAAAAGCTCTTCACAGTGTATGCAAACATAACTTAAGAGCTACAGGATAGCTTTTTCCTTAGCTCCTCAGTTGTTTAGGGCTTTCTTCCTTCTCTTCTAGTATGCTATAAGTACTTATTTGATAATTCAGAGAGACAGGAAAATTTTCAATTTTTAATGTAATTTTGCTGGGATATATCCATACAGTAACTGTTTTTCACTCCACTCTGGCTGATGAAATTGATAAATCCTTTAAAATTGTTTATTTCAAAATATAAAATACAAATACAAATTTCATCCTTATTCTTATTTTATTGAATGCACATAGTGGTTTTGCTGGTAGTCTTAACTTGCATTTGTTAAAAAGCTCTTCACAGAACTCAACTCAAGCTCTTTCTTTATCTTCTTATTTGTTTAGGGCTTTCTTCCCTCTCTACCAGTATGTCATAAGTACTTATTTGATAATTCACAGTGATAATTAGGAAAATTTTCAATTTTTGGTATAATTTGGCCTGAATATAGTTGCCCAGTAGCTGTTCTTTATTCTACTCTGGATGGTGAAATTGATAAATCCTTTAAAATTCTTTATTTTGGAAATATAAAATACAAAACTGTCTTGTCATTCTTACTCTGTTTACATAATTTGGGAGGGTACATTTGTGTTTTGTAAAAGTTTAAATAAAAGCTCTAAAAATTAAGAACCAATCCTAGTTCTATACTTTTGAGGTCATCTTTTGATGTTTTTAGGAGGAAGTCCAAAATCCTAAAAACACCTTGAAAATATAGGGAAAAATGCTAACCAGCTTGACATTTTTGTTGAATGTTGAGAAAAGAAGCCTTTTTTTGGTGACTGAGCACTGCTGCAATTTCTTCAGCCAATTCCTATTTTTAATAGAGGTAAAGAAACTTAAAATAATTACAAAACTGAGATTAAATATTAATGTTATTTAATTAATTAGCAACCACAATGTGCTAGAAACCATACAGGACATCTCCAAACAACATAGAACTTGGAATGTTTGATTCTAAAGTGGCATCTTAGATCAGCCATAATGATTATTTCCAAAATTCTTGCACATACTCTGTGTCCTACAAAACCTTTATTTGTATACATTTACCAGTAATATAATTGGGTATTGGTTTATACCCATCAGTGCCAGCTATATTCCCATTTTCTTTTCTGTATCTATATGTATTCTATATGCTGTAGAAACATTTTTATCTAGCAGATACCGACTTTTTCTACTAACATAAATTTCCATGAAGATAGAAGAAACAAAAGACTAGAAAGAAAAAGTGATGCAGTATATTGCATTCATCAGTGATAAACTTTTTCCTGATCTTATTGGTGATTCCATTCTATCCTAGAAAATTCTTTTAAGTAATGCAGAGAAAATTGGAAGACTTTTCTCAAGAGTTAGCTTCTAAGAGTTGGCTATGAATTATGAGAACAAATGTCTTCCTTAAGTGTAGGGGGAAATTTTCTATAATCCTTGAGTGTATTATAGTATTACCATGTAGTAAAATAAAAAATAATGTTCTGAATAATAACTGAATCATGAGGAAATAATGGTAGGTTTTTTTCAATTAGCTCTTGCAGTATTTGTTATTTTCTGGTTTTGGTCATTTAATGGATGTGGATAATCTCAGAGTTGCTTTAATTTGAATTTTTCTGATTATTAGTGATTTTGAGTAATTTTTAATATCACTGTTAAATAGCTTAGATATCTACCTTTGAGTAGTACTTTTTCATATCCTTTGACTATTTGCTAGTTGAGAAAATGGCTCTTATTCTTTAAAATTTGAATCAATTCCTTATATATCTTAGAAATGAGACCTTTATCAGAAAAACTTGCCTACTAAAACACTGGTCTCTTTTCTAAATATATCTTTGGAAGACTGGATTTTCATCATATGCTTTGACCAAAACAAGATAAATTGAATAAATTGAATGTAGAAGCAGATAAGAGAATCCAGTTGGCTTCTTTGAAGTCAGACCTTTTTGATCCTCTATAAATGATTTAGTGACTTTAATTGCATTTTAAACTTAGACTACTTCATTACAGTATAGAACATTTTCATCACTTTAATTAATTCTCCATTTCTATTATAATATAGATTGAAAAATTGAAACAACAGTTAATAGATGCAAAAGACACATCCGATATCGAGAAGGAAATTCTGGTGAGTAATCTGTATAGAGACATTATTTTTCAAATGGTGTTTCTGATGGTCTCCTCAGTCTAGAACACAATTGAGAACCTGAAATAGTTTTTTTTTAAACCCAAACAAAAAGAAGACATGGAACAACCCAAATAGTTGTCACAAAGAGTATGTATTAAATCAAATTCATGTATTTTATGCATTTAGAAAGCAACAGTGTCTGTTAGTAGAAAGAAAGCTGACTTTGGATAAATGGTTTATTTTTAAATCAATGCTCTGTGACTTTTTATCTGTGTGACTTTAGCAAAGTTGTTTAACTTGGGGCTTTGGTTTCCTACTCTATAAAATGAAAACATTGAGCTAGGTGGCTTCCACAATCCCTTCTCTAAATCTGGGGTCCTATGACTCTTATTCTATTTTGCTGACTCCACTTGGGGTTTTCTTGGCAAAAATTCTGGAGTGGTTTGCCATTGCCTTCTCCAGATCATTTTACAGATGAGGAAACAGAGGCAAACAGGATTAAGTGACATGCTCAGGGTCATACAGCCAAAAAAGTATCTGAGGCCAGATTTGAATTCATAAAGATGAATCTTCTGATTTCGAGCTCAGTGTTTTATATGCATTGCTACCTATCTGTCCTTTCTTATTCTACATAGACTTCTAGTAAAGCTCATTTTGTTTGTGATCTTACAACAGATAAGAAAGAAGTAAAAAAAAATAATATATTAAGAACATGCTGAAAAAAACAAAAATGAGTAAGTGGCAGCTAGAAGCAAAATAAAAGAAAAATAGACATGAACTATGAAAGAGTGAAGAAATATGCCTTCTAAAGAAGGGCTTTTTCTATAGCCCTTTTATTGTTGTATACTAAAATGTAAAATAATATCCACAACTATAATTGAAAATATCGAGCAATGGTTAAATTATTTGTACAGGGTCCGTAACTTGTAAATCAAAATCTCCCAAAATCTACCTTTGATCTCAAAGATTTACATGATAGAACTATAAGTTGATTGTTTTCACCATCCCATTTTTTTTAAACCATTCCACTCCTTCTAAGGGTATCTATCAGTATTAGAATTACTGATAGAATAGAAATAGTGCTTGTAGGCCTTAACCAATAGTAAGACTATATCTAAACATAGAGCACTAACTGATTAGCTTGGTGATCAGAACTGGCAAATGCCTGTCCATACACCTAACACATATCATTAGAACTGGTATAGAGAGATTCCTTCACTGTTGGTTGTTTCCTTAATATACGCCTTTTACTGCATAGTTTCCACTATATCCTCAATGCACTCATTCCTATACTCAGATACTGAACTATGAGTAGCTCATAATTTTCTTTACACCTCCCACCCCTTTTTTCAGTAATCTCATCACTTCCTTACAAGATTAATGATTGTTGATTCATAATATGCTCCGGTTAACAAGACAAGTATTCTAAAATGTAATGCAATTTAGAAAAAATTTCCAGTGAAAATACTTAAATTTTTAAAAATGTCAATGCATATAGAAGTAAACTTCATTTGTTTAGAAACTCTTAAAACTTTACATTAATTTTTTCTTAACTTAATTTCTTATTTACAGCAAGAACACTACTCTTATAGAATTAATGAGTTGGAGGGGCAATACAATCAGAAAACTAAAGAAATTGGCTTAATTCAGATAGAAATGAAAACAATTAAGCAGTTTCAAAGGAGGAAAACTCAAATAGAAAGAGAATTAGAAGAGGTAAGATTTCCTTTTTAAAAATCATAAGCATATATTCATTCTTATTTTAAAAATTTGATTTTATAATGAGGCAAATAATTGTCTTTGTCATTTTAGAGGCCATTAGATTGAGAGAAAGCAAGTCATCAATTGATTTATCATTCACTAAGCATTTATCTAGCATTTACCATGTGCCAAAGACTGTGCTAAATCTTAAACGCATGCTGCTTTGTTTCAGTTTAGTGCTAGATGGAGTGCATAGAGTAATAGGCCATATATGGCCTATCTACTAATAAAATCAATAAAAAAAAGTCCACTATCCATATAGTTGGATTCATGGTTTGATTTTAGTCAGAAATCGACAGACTATGGTATTGTACAATTCCTGAAAATTTCATAGAAGAGATTGTTTCTGAGGAGGGTGTGGTGGCACATACCAACTACCAGAGAACTGAGACTGTGGATCTTGTCCCTGTGAGTCGTAGTGGGCTGGCCTGTGTGGTCTGCTCTCAGTTTGGCACTAATAGGGTGAGCCCCAGGACACTGGGGATGGAGAACCAGTCTGTCAAAGGAGGAGTGAACCAGCCCAGGGAAATCAAGGAAGTCAAAGCTCTGGTGCTGCTCAGTTGTGTGGTGGGACCTTTAATATTTTCAGCGTTGGTAAGATAGGGAGACTTTTCTTAAACAGCCATTTTTGTTAAATACAAATAACCTCAAAAAATTTCCATTACATTAGGTGTAATGGAAATGAGAAATAAGAAATAGCAAGATGGCTTCTCTGAACACTCCACCCTCAATGTGGTCATCATTGCTCTGTTCCATACTCTTAAGTCAATTCCTTTCCTAGAATCTCACAGTGAGAAGGAATCTCAGTGGTCATTTGCACTGCTCTTAGTTCTGCAGTCTATCCTCTCTTGTATAAGAGTTCTTCATAGATTTGGACATCTGTTTTGTCTCCCAGGATGAAGTCAAATGTCCCTTGTTCTTGCCCTTCACGTAGTCTGGCATTATTTTCAGTCTCTTCACCATCTTTGTCATCATCTTTTGCTCATTCTCTGGCTTGTCAATGGGCTTTCTAAAATGTGGCATCCAGAAATATTTCCTGGCTCTGCTACTTTATAGTTTGGAGAAATTCTTTGAGCCTCAATTTTCTTGTCTGTGTAAAAGAAGAGGGTTGTTTAAGATGATATCTGGGTTTTTGCCTTATAAGAACTACTAAGTTTTTATCTTATTAGATTTAGTCCATTGTTCTGACTTACTAAAATTATGACTGATGTTCACTGTATTGGTAGTACTTCCCAGATAAGCAGATTACATATGCATTTGTCCAATTTATTGATTAAACATGTTGAACATCATAAAGCCAAGTTAAGTGCCCTAGGATGCTTCACTATTCAGTCTAGGCTGACATAGATCCATTATTTCTCTCTTTGGGTCTATTTATTCAGTGAGTTCTGAATCCTTTTCAACTATGTTACTGTTATGTAGCTCACGTCTCTTCCTCTTTTTTATAAAGTTATGGATAAAACAAAATGTTTTACTGAAATTCAGGTAGCCTTTGCCTATAACATTCCCCTGATATACTAATCTAGTTTTTTTAGTACTTTATTCATCAACATCAGTATTTGTCTTATTGGCAAATCATAATTGCTTCTTGTCTTGACCATTTTCAAAAGGTGCTATGGGATTTAAAAAGCAACAATTCATCACTTGATGTTCATCCAAATTTATTTAGGTTTATTCTTTTTTTTTTTTTTTGCTTTTTGCTGAGGCAATTGGGGTTAAATGACTTGCCCAGGGTCACATAGCTAGGGAATGTTAAGTGTCTGAGACCAGATTTGAACTCAGGTCCTCCTGACTTCAGGGCTGGTGCTCTATCCACTGTGCCACCTAGCTGCCCCCTTTTAGGTTTATTCTTAAATAAAAGGTGTGTAGGCTGATTTCAGCTAAGTGTAACTTGTTGATTCTGAGCTCCCTTAACCCTGGAGAATCTAAACTAACCTGAAATTCAGTGATAAAAGCATTGAAATAGAACCTAAAATGTAGGACAGTTTAGTAACCCATTCAAAAAAGAGAGAAGGAAGGAAGAAAGGGAGGGAAAAAGGAAAGGAGGGAAAGAGGGAGGGAGAGAAGAGGGAAGGAGGGAAGGAGGAAGGGAACAGAAAGAAAGGAGAAAGGAAGGGAGGGAGGAAGGGAAGGAAAAGAGGAAAGGAAGGCAGGAGGGAGGGAGGAAGGAAGGAAGGAAAGAAGGAAAAGAAGGAAAAAGGAAGGGAGGGAGAGAAAGCTGAGAGTAACTTTTTTTTGTTTTTGTTTTTGTTTTTTTGTTAAAGCTTTTTATTTGCAAAACATATGCATAGGTAATTTTTCGAAGTTGATCCTTGAAAAGCTTTCTGTTACAAAGTTTTCCCTCTGGATGTGGGAAAGCTGGGACACTAATACATTGTTGGTAGAACTGTGAACGGATCCAACCATTCTGGAGAGCAATTTGGAACTATGCTCAAAAAGTTATCAAACTGTGCATACCCTTTGACCCAGCAGTGTTTCTATCGGGCTTATATCCCAAAGACATTTTAAAGGAAGGAAAGGGACCCACATGTGCAAAAATGTTTGTGGCAGCCCTTTTTGTAGTGGCTAGAAACTGGAAACTGAATGGATGCCCATCAATTAGAGAAAGGCTGAATAAATTATAGTATATGAATGTTATGGAATATTATTGTTCTGTGAGAAACGACCAGCAGAATGATTTCAGAGACTTGCATGAACTGATGCTGAATGAAATGAGCAGAACCAGGAGATCAGTATACACAGCAACAACAATATTATATGATGATCAATTCTGATGGATGTGGCTCTCTTCAACAATGAAATGTCTCAAACCAGTTCCAGTTGTTCAGTGAAGAAAGCCATATACACCCAGAGAGAGGAATATGAAATGTGGACCACAACATAACGTTTTCATGGTCTCTATCGATGTTTGTTTGCATTGGGTTTCCTTTCTCAGATACTTTTTGTTCATGTAGATACGATTGTTCTTGCACAGCAAGATAAGTATGGAAATATGTATACATATATTCGACTTGTCAAGTATTTTAATATAATTAACATGTAGTGGACTTGCTGCCATCTAGGGGAGGGGAGGGGACTACGGGGAAAATTTGTAAGGGAAAGCTTTGTAAGGATCAATGTTGAGGAACTACCCACACTTATGTTATGCAAATAAAAAGCTTTAATTAAAAAAATGATGTTGGTCTGTGCAGTTATCTATTCTTTCATCCATTTCCCATTAAAAAAAAACCCACAAAGTTTTCCCTCCTACCCCTTACCTCCTCCCCTAGATGGCAGGAAGTCTAATACATCTTAATTATGTTAAAATATTTGACAGATTGAATATGTATATACATATTTATACAGTTATCTTGCTGTACAGAAAGGGAAAAAAAACTGAGAAGGAAAACATAATGCAAACAAACATCCATAGAGAGTGTAAAAATGCTATGTTGTGGTCTAGACTCAGATCCCACAGGCCTCTCCCTGGATGTATATGGCTTTGTTCATCACTGAGCAACTGGAACTGGTTTGAAACATCTCGTTGTTGGAGAGAACCCTGTCCATAAGAATTGATCATCATATACTCTTATTGCTGCCATGTACAATGATCTCCTGGTTCTGCTGATTTCACTCAGCAGCAGTTCATGCGTGTCTCTCCAAGCCTCTCTGAAATCATCCTGCTGGTGATTTCTTACAGAACAATAATATTTCATAACATTCATATACCATAATTTATTCAGGCATTTTCTAATTGATGGGCATCCATTCATTTTCCAGTTTCTAGCCACTACAAAAAGGGCTGCCACAAAAATTTTTGCACATGTGGGACTCTTTCCTTCCTTTAAGATTTCCTTGGGATATAAGCTTATTAGAAACACTGCTGGGTCAAAGGGTATGCACAGTTTAATAACTTTTTGAGCATAGTTCCAAATTGCTTTCCAGAATGGCTGGATCGGTACACAATTCCACCAACAATGTATCAGTGTCCCAGTTTTCCCACATCCCCTCCAATATTCGTCATTATCTTTTCCTGTCATCTTAGCCAATCTGACAGGTGTGTAGTGGTATCTCAGAATTGTCTTAATTTGCATTTCTCTGATCAATAGAGATTTGGAGCACCTTTTCATATGATTAGAAATAGTTTTAATTTCATCATCTGAAAATTGTTATATCCTTTGACCATGTATTGATTGGAGAGTGGCTTGAATTCTTATAAATATGAGACAATTCTCTATATATTTTAGAAATGAGGTCTTTATCAGAACCCTTAAATGTAAAGATGATTTCCCAATTTATTTCTTCCCTCCTAATCTTGTCTGCATTAGGTTTGCTTGTACAAAAACTTTTTAATATAATCAAAATTATCTATCTGGTATACAATTAAAAGTTCCAATTCTTTGGACATAAGTTTATTCCATCTCCACAGGTCTGAGAGGTAAACTATCCTATGTTCCTCTAATTTGCTTATAATATCACTCTTTATATCTATATCATGAACCCATTTAGATCTTATCTTGGCATGTGGTGTTAGGTGTGGGTCAAATCTTAATTTCTTCCACACTAGTTTCCAATTTTTCTGGCAGTTTTTGTCGAATGGTGAGTACTTATCCCAAAAGCTGGGGTCTTTGGGTTTATCAAACAGTAAATTGCTATGGTTATTGCCTAGTTTATCCTGTGATCCTATCCTATGCCACTGATCTACTACTCTATTTCTTAGCCAATACCAAATGTTTTTGATAACCGCTGCTTTATAATATAGTTTTAGATCTGGTACGCAAGGCCACCCTTATCAGCCTTTTTTTCATTTATTCCCTTGAAATTCTTGACCTTTTGTTCTTCCAAATGAACTTTGCTAGTATTTTTTCTAGATCTGTAAAATAATTTCTTGGGATTTTGATTGGTATGGCACTAAATAAGTAAATTAATTTGGATAGTATTGTCATTTTTATTATATTTAAATATATATATATATTTATATATAATATATAACCATGCTGTCTCCATTCAATTTTCTCCAAACATCTATCATACCTAACTTTTATAATATTTTGTTTACCTCCCTAATTTCTTTCTTATTTATTTTGTGGTTTGATTTATCTAATTCTGAGAGAGCAAGGTTGAGATCCCCCACTAGAATTGTTTTGCTGTCTATTTCTTCTTGCATCTCTCTTAATTTCTCCTCTAGGAATTTGGATGCTATACCACTTGGTGCATATATGTTTAGTATTGATATTGCTACATTATCAATGGTACTCTTTAGTAAAATATAGTTTCCTTCCTTATCTCTTTTGATTAGATCTATATTTGCTTTTACTTGATCTGAGATCAGGATTGCTACTCCTGCTTTTTTTTTTTTTGTTCACCTGAAGCATAATAGGTTCTGCTCCAGCCTTTTACCTTCACCCTATATGTGTCTATATGCTTTAGATGTGTTTCTTGTAAACAATATATTGTTGGATTCTGGTTTTTAATCCAGTCTGCTATCTGCTTCCATTTAATGGGAGAGTGAATCCCATTCACATTCACAGTTAGAATAACTAATTCTGTATTTCCTGCCATCTTATTTACCCAAGTTATGTTTTACTCTTTCCTTTCCCCTTTCTCCCTTCCCCCCTCCCCAGTATTTTGCTTTTGATGACCACCTCCCCCAAACTTTCCCCCTTTACAGCCCCTCCCCCTCTTTTACTCCTTTCCACTGATTCTTCTATTTTACTTTCTATTAGTCTATCCCTTTCTTTTCCTCCTTACCCTCCCACTTCACAAATGTGTCTGATATACTCTTTTAGAGCCCAGTCTAATGAGAGTAAGATTTGCACAATGCTCATCTCCCTCCTTTCTTTCCCTCAATTATATTAGGTTTTCTTTGCCTCTTCATGAGATTTTACCTTATTTTCAAACTTCAAAGACTTCAGTATACACATTGGTGTTCCCTCAAATGCCCTAACTTCCTAGTTCCTCAACTTAACCCACATCTTATGACTTACTATTTCTACCCTACCTCAGCTATAGATAGAAATGATCATACCCTTAATTTTTTTTCATTATCCACAAGTATTCCATTTATATATTATCAAGCTCTGAAATTCCTTTGACCATAATCTTTTATCATTCCATTTTTTCCTTTCTCTTATGAAGTCTAATCCTCACCATGACTTTGTCACTCTACCTTTCAGTTCTTTCCCAGGTCAGCCCTGCACTTGCTGCATTCTTCCAGACTTCTTTGTGAATCAGTTCAATTCTTGAATTCCTTGCCCTCTTATCTTATTATCAGTCATTTCCTGCCAAGCTGGGATCTTGGATTACTCCTACCATCCAGTATCTTTGCTCTTTTTTATGTGCTGTTGAATCAGAGACCAGAAGTGGTGCTAATTGTATGTGATACAAATTTATATTTTACAGTCTTTTTTTTTTATTAGAGCTTTTTATTTGTGTAACATATGCATGGGTAGTTCCCCAGCATTGATCTTTACAAAGCTCTCCATTACAATTTTTACCCCCACTTCCCTCCCCTCCCCTAGATGGCAGGAAGTCCACTACATGTTAATAATGTAATAATAGTTGACAAGTTGTGCAAGAAAAATCCTATCTATAAGAAAAAAAAGAAAATCAGAGAAAGGAAACACAATGCAAGCAAACATCAATAGAGATCATGAAAATGTTACGTTGTGGTCCATATTTCATATCC
>JAJPUD010025948.1:0-16353 GCA_023553655.1 Myrmecobius fasciatus
AATAGTTATAATATTCAACTTGGCCCTAGGTATTAAAAAGTAAAACCAATAGTTGGAAAGTTGTAGCAAAGAATGTTTAGACTTGATGAAAGAGAAATCTTCCTAAAACTAGGCATTTCCAAGAATGGAATAGGCTGTCTCAGGGACTGTTGGGTTCTCCCTCACTACTGATCTTCTACTAAAGACTGGATAGCTACTTGTTAGTTACACTGTGAGAGAAAGTTTATTTACATTTTATTTGCATCAGATGTCCTATGAAACCCCTCCTAATTCTGAGCAGCCCTAGTGCTGTGACCCTGTTGGTTGCAAGGTTTTTGGAGCCTACCAATTATTTTCTGTACTGTACCATTGGTGACTCACCTGCTTTCATTGTTAGGATTCTAATCCTTCTACTTTGCTTATAGTCTGAGAACCCCATCATCTATTGACTGTGGATATCTGATTTAAATTCCTTACTTAAAAGAGAAATCTTACATTGGTTTCTAATTCACCTATTAAGTCCTTAAGAATGCATAAAGAAAATGGAATGGATAATGTCTGAAACTCTTGTATTCCATTGTTAAGAAAGAATAAATGGATTTATAATGATACCCCCCCATACATAGACATCTGGAAATCTCCCCCTTCTGAAAAAAAATCAACAGGAATTTTAATGGGAAAAAAAGGAAAAAATGAATAAATGAATGAGAGTGAATAGCAATGCATTTATTAACTGCGTAATTATTGTGCTAAGCAAATTTTAATGGGAAAAGGGAAAAAATGAATAAATGAATGAGAGTGAATAGCAATGCATTTATTAACTGCTTAACTATTGTGCTAAGCACTTGGAAAATAAAAACAAATGTAAAGAAAATCATTATCTTCAAAGAGTTTTGATTCTGATGGGGCACAGTGCCCTGGGAAAGCAGTGGAAAGAGAGGGACACTTAAGTCTGGAAAGTTATAGGGATGGGAAGTAAGAGGAGGGTAGAGAAAAATGGCTTTTGTACTGCTAAAAGAGATTCAATAGCATCTTAAAATTCATGCATTTTATTTGCAAGGAGAAGCTCTCTCATAGAGTCTCTTTTTGTTTTTCAGATTTGGTTTTTAGTTCAACCTCAGGCACTGACTTATTATTCCTAAATTTTAATCCATCAAATTAAGCCATCCTTTATCTTAATTTTTACTTAGCTCTTAGTTATTGAAAAAACATTGCCACAGACAGAAGCCTAGGAAATACCTTAATTTTGAAAGGCCAAGACTACCTGCTTCATCCTGGGCCAACAGCAGTCATTTTGACATGTCTTGCTTAGTGGAATTTGAAATTCTGGAAAAAAGAGTGAAGGTAGAGACTTTGCACAGCTCTGCTTTACTTAAATCCAATTCATGTGCACGTCAGGACATCACCTTTGGGATGCTTTTGGTCTTCTGAGAATAAAGAACAAATAATAGCTACAGCAGATTAAAAGCTTCAGCCTAGAGGCAAGCATTCTGAGAGCAGTAGTGGGGAAAGACAACCTACCATTAAGAGATTTTTAAAAATTAGACTTGATAGTTTGAGGTATTCATAAGTGAAATATTTCTCAGAAAATAGTGGATTTCTTCTCATTGGAGTATTTGAATAAAGGTTAAATGATCTTTTGGGGGACACATTATAGAGAATATTTTTTATCTTTTTTTATATATATGTTGAACTAGGTGTCCATAGTCTTCCAACTCTGGTCACCTGAAAGTCAAAGAACTATGGAGTTTTTTTTAATGTCTTTATTTTATCTTTTCTAATCTTAAGTCCTTATCTTTCATTCTGAATTTATAATCAACTAACGTTTTTCTCTTGATATTAGAAACTGACATAATACTCTTATTTATGAAGTCAGAAAATTTTGGCTTAAATAAATATTAACATTATGTAATTTCCCGACTCTTCCTTTGATATAAAATGCAATTTCCCTGTAGCCTAAAATTATCTTTGAATTTCTGATGCTCTTGTCAAATAGGAAATTTATAGTGAGTTCTCCTTCCCTGGAGACCACAATATTGTACATCTTGTATCGTGCTTTAGAAAGGAGATGAACTAGATGACTCTGAGATCACTTCCAACTGTTAGATTATATGACAGTGAGTCCATCAGGCCCTTCCACTTGTCTTCAGAAAAGATGCATTTCCTCTCCTCATGAATTAATAAACATCATAGTTGCTCAGATTCTCTTCAAATATTTTTCTTTTCCATCTTGCCACCGTGTTGAGGTTTTCTGAAAATGATCTTTTTTCTCTTATTATTTCAGGTGCTTATTCTCTCTCGGATAGTACCATTGAATAGAAGTAGCATGCCTGTCATAAACATTGAGGATTCTGTAAAGAACAACCCA
Organism: Myrmecobius fasciatus; assembly: GCA_023553655.1. Taxonomy (NCBI): domain Eukaryota; kingdom Metazoa; phylum Chordata; class Mammalia; order Dasyuromorphia; family Myrmecobiidae; genus Myrmecobius; species Myrmecobius fasciatus. Next base: position 2,348 of record JAJPUD010025948.1, read on the forward strand.
GACTTTTCTTATAGTAACATATACTCTAAACCCGAAAGGACTATTCTTAGTTGGATGAATACAAATTATGAGAATACTAGATGTAAGATATGGAAAAACTGTGATAAAGGTAAGTTGATTTTATATATACACACACATATATATATATATATATAAAATATGTGTATGCATATACACATAAATTTGTATATATGTATATATTCACATATATTCATTTAACCATTCCATAAAGATTCTTGTCTATCTTTATATATTGCTAAACATCATATTCTCTAGCTTCTCTTCAAATATTGACTTGTCATCTTATCCCATACAAGCATACATACATATTTATCCAATTACTTATGTAGCAGAGGAAATCAACTGCATAGAAACTAAGAAGACTTCTAACTCTAATTATGTCTGTTCTGAGACAGGTAGCATTATTTTTGAGTTGTGACTCTTTAACAAACTAGCTGTATGATTTTTACAAGTCACCCTCTCATCTTCAGTTTTCTCACCTATTAAATGGAGATGTGAATATTGAATGAAATCGCATATATGTAAGTCTTTTGAAAATTGATGCTCTATGCAAATATAAGATAATATTATTTAAAGTTACAATTTATTTTATGTGGGACATAATAAACAGATTCTGCAAGTGCGCTTAATAATGATAAAGATTGGTTTTGTCTAAACATGTATTTTTTATATTCCATAAATTATAGAGAGGCAAATTTGGGTATTAATTAGAAAATAGTAGTGTGTAATACTGTTGTATCTGTAGTTAGCATTATTTAATTCAAAAAGGCTAAAAGCCAAAACTAAAGTGGAGGGAGAAATGGAGGATGATTTTTTGCTCATTGATGATTGTGTTTTGAATGAAGCCACTAAAGCTCAGATGCTGCAAGGTATGGATTGCTTCTCTGTTGTTTGTGCTAATTTTTGCCTAATAATCAATACCAAGAAAACAGAGACTCTACACTAGACAGCACCACAGCATCCATACATGAAACCATAGGTTACAGCAAATGGAGAAATTTTCAGTGCTTTGGACAAGTTTGTTTTCATTGTAAACCAATAAGGGGATTGATTGACTCAAGCATTGCCAGAGCTAGTTCAGTGTTTGAGAGGCTCTGAAGAATGTGGGGGAGAGAAGAAATATTAATTAAACTGCCTACCAAATTGAAGATCTATAAAACCATTTGTGCTGACCTCATTGTTTTATGCCCATGAAATCTGGATAATCTACCAGCATCACATGAAGAAACTGAATCATTTCCATTTTAATTGTCTTAGGAAGATTCTGAATATCACCTGGCAGGATAAGATACTAGACATTAAAGTCCTTTCTAGAGCTGAATTGTCAAACATTCAAACCCTCCTGAAGAGAGTGCAACTCTATAGGGCTGGCCATGTTGTGCAAATGCCAAAAGTACATTTGCCTTAAAAAACCCTATTTTACAAAGAATTCTCACAAGGCAAATTGCTCACACAGAAATTAGAAGAAGTGATACAAGGACACTCTAATTCGCTAAAGGACTTTGGAATTGATTGTGTAACATGGGAGACATTGTCAAAGAACCATTCAGCATGATGTACCATATCAGAAAATGTGTGCTCTGTGAGTGAAGCAGAATTTCAGTAACTCAAAAGAAATGTGATTTGCACAAATTTAAACATCTCCACTTCAAATATTCATTTGAACTATTTTTGCACAACTGTGTTAGAGCTCTTAAAACAGAATTAAAACAGAACAAGAACTACTATACCTTGACTCCAAAATAGTGATGCCATTTTGGTTTTCTTGGAGAATGGAGAACAACAGCCTTCGAATATAACTCAGTAAAACTTGATGAATTTTGGGGGTGCTTTCATTAAATGCATCATACTGAGGCAAACAATTACTTTATGCACCATTGCAGAGACCAGTTTCATTCCTGGCTAGTCCTAGATACGTGGGCCTGCCTTGTAAAGACATATTTGAATTCAGCAGAATTCAAACTTATTTTGTTCAATAGTTGCTTTCCTTATAAGTAGTGCTTTGGGCAAAGAGTTATAGTATTCTGGAATTTCACTGGATTTAATGATGTTTCCCCTCTTCTGAATAGAGATAATTAATTAATTAATTAAAATAAATAATCTATTGCCTATTATCTTATCATTTCTCCACCTATTTCCTTCATTTTTTCTCCAATCTTTCCCAGAGATAAAAGTGTGTAGGTAAAGGAACTATTGGTAATATTGGGGCTGAAGCACTAGCAAAACTGGTCAGCTTTGTTTGTGTGAATCACTTGAGTTTTATTTTCCCCTTTGCTTAATTCTTTCTCTGTGATACTTTTTAGTGTTCTAAATGGAAGATCCAAGGTGATTATGGGAGATATAGGAAATATAATAATAGGAAATAAATACAAAAGTGTATATAAATAACTGCTGCTGAACAGACAAGTAGTAGAAAGGGTGGTAGAGGTTAACTGGGCAATTTTGATTACATAAAATTGAAAAGATTTTGCAAAAACAAGATCAGGATAGTTAAAATGAAAAGGAAAGGAATTGGAAGGAACTCCCCCCAAAAATAAACGCCAATAACTTTGCAGCTAATTTTTCTGATAAAATTCTTATATGGAACATATATGAAAAATTGATTAAAATCCAGAAGAATGACGGTTCTTCCCTAAAAGGATCATAACAAAGGAGATGAACTGGCAGTTTTCAAAGAAAGAAATCCAAGCTATCCATAACAACTTTAAAGCATGCTCTAAATCACTAATAATAAGAGAAATTACCTATTATACAACTCTAGGCTTGTATTTTACAAATGCCAGATTGTTGAAGATGACAGGAAAGGAAAATAATTGTTGGACCGACTTTGGGGAAACAGCCACATTTTAATACACTATTGGTAAAGTTTTGAATTATTCTAACCATTTGGGAAAGGAATTGGAAATTTTGCAACAAAAGTCACTAAATTCTATATCCTTCAGCCGAATGATACCACAACTAGGCTTCTCAAAGAATCCTAAAAAGAGGAAAAGTGATCATATATACAAATATATTTATGAGGCTTCTTATTATAGAAATGGACTAGAGAATAAGGGGATACCTATTATTTTGAGAAGAATACATGAGAAGGGACAATTTAAGAGATATCTGGGAAAATGATGAACAATAAGGACTATGGTGAGTAGAATCTGAAGAATAATTATACAATAATGATATTCTAAAGACAACTTTTTTCCAAGTTAAAATAATTTATTTTTTAAATAATAGCTTTTTATTTTTAAAATATATGCAAACATAGTTTTCAACATTCACCCTTGCAAAACTTTGTGTTCCAAATTTTCCTCCCTTCCTTCCCCCCATTCCCACCCCTAGATAACAAGTAATCCAATATATGTTAAACATGTGCAATCCTCCTATATACATATTTCCATATTTATCATGTTGCACAAGGAAAATCAAAGAAAGAAAAAAATGAGAAAGAAAACAAAAAGCAAGCAAATAACCACAAAAGAGGTGAAAATACTACACTGTGATCTACATTCAGTTCCCATAGTCCTCTTTCTGGATGCAGATGGCTCTTTCCATCACAAGTCTCTTGAAATTGGCCTGAATCACCTCATTGTTGAAAAGAGCCACGTCCATCATAATTGATCATCATATAATCTTATTGTTACTTTGTATAATGTCCTCTTGGTCCAATACACTTGACTTAGAATTAGTTCATGTAAGTCTCTCCAGGTCTCTTTGAAACCATCCTGCTAATCATTTCTTATAGAATGATAATATTCCATAACATTTATATGCCATAATTTATTCAGCCACTTTCCAACTGATGGGTATCCACGCAATTTCCAGTTTCTTGCCACTACAGAAAGGCTGCTACAAACATCTTTGCACTTGTGGGTTCCTTTTCCTTTTTTATTATCTCTTCGAAGTACAGAACTAGTAGTGACATTGCTGGATCAAAGTGAATATATGGTTTGATAGTCCTTTGGACATGATTCCAAATTGATCTGCAGAATGGTTGGATCATTTCACATCTCCAATAACAATGTATTAGTGTCTCAGTTTTCCCACATTACCTTCAACATTTGTCATTATCTTTTCCTTTCATTATCCTTAGCCAATCTGAGGGGTGTATAGTGGTACCTCAAGATGTCTTAATTTGCTTTTCTCAGATCAATGGTGACTTAGAGCATATTTTCATATGACTAGAAATGATTTTAATTTTTTATCTGAAAATTGCTAAAGACAATTTTTAAAGATTTAAGAATTCTAATTTATGCAGTAACCAACCATAATTCCTGAAGATTTAGAATAAAGTATGCTACTTATCTCCTGACTGAGAAGTGACATTCAAGTTGCAGAATGAAATACCTTTTCAAATACTAATAATGTAGTAATTAATTTTATTTGATTTGGTCTATTTGTTAAAAATGTTTTAATTCATTTTAGAGAGGAGTTTTTGGGAGTGAGGGGAGAATAGTAGTTGTTAAATAAACAACCAAAAAAAAATTGAAGTATTTAAATAAAGTATTGCTAAGGTCTTCTCCAGCTCTGAAATTCATAATTCCATTTTGCTTTGGGGATATGAAGTTTAATTTGGGTTTTCTTCTATTTCATCACATAAAAAAACTATAATATATTTTCAGGTACTTATATTATTTCCTCCATTTAAAACAAAGTACTCTACCTCTCTCTGTGTCCCTTACCATCCTCAATCCTCACTAAACTGATTCTCACACTAAGCAAATATAGCCCTGGTCACCCAGGTCTTCCATGTGACTCTTGGACTCTTCACTAATTCTCAGGTTCAATGTGCCATTTCTGTCACCATCTATTCAAATATAAAATTCTAAGTGTTCATTCTGATAAATCTTGACATTAGATTAAACCAAATAACATTTGAATTTAGAGCAAAAAAGACATGTAATTAAAACTTAACAGAATGGTAAATGAGATGGAATTAAACTTGATAGCAAACATTTTTTTAAGCACTCATGCCACATGACTATAACCTGCTCTACTTGTTCTCTTTCCTCTCAGTCTGCATGCCAAAGTCCAGGAAATACCATCATCCTGTCTTACTCTTGAAACCTGGGAAGTGCTGTTGACTTCTCAGGCAGCCAAATACAAACTGTATCCCTATCATGTCTCTTCAGTTATTTCCCTCAAGTTCCCTGTGACTATTCTCTTATATCTCACACTCCCCAAGAGATTCCCATCTTGTTTTTCAATTTTATTTACTAGAGGTTTGCTTATACACTCATGCCATGTTATAAAGCTTATGTGCAGTTTTCTGGGAGCTATAGATCTCAGAAAATTTCAGTGAGTGAAACTCTCCCAATTTAAAGCATTGTGAGAACATGCAGTCCACAAAATTTATACAGGACTATTATTGAAAAAAATATAGAAAACAGAACATATATGAATAACCATTTGTCCCCCAAAGTATGTAAAAATATCCAGAATCTCTTAAAGTACTGGATTTGAGGTATCTCTGGTGAAGCTTCCTCTGACTCCCACCAAGTCTTGCCTTGTCATGGTTTCTGTCATTAGAAGGAAGAGGGAAAAGAAAAGGGAAAATGCATTTATATAACATATGCTCTACATCAGACACTGTGCTGTGCTTTTATAAATATTATTTAATTTCACCCTCACAAGAATCATAAAGAAGTGACATTTGTAGAATTACACAGTTAATAAAAATAGACAAGGATAGGATATAGACATGAGATGCTTCTTTTTTTCTGGCTCATTCTCCTTCAAAATGATTCTATCACCATGAAATCTTGAAATCTTAAGGTAGGAATCTAAAATCAGAAAAGAAAGCAGTCCTTTCCTTCCAACCCTGAAAGAGAAGAAAAACAATTATTTCTCAAAAGCTGAGTAGTTCTTCCCCTACTCCTCAAGTATTTAAAAAAAAGGAAAAAAAAGTGCCATGAATATTTTCCTTGCTGCTTCATCCTAAAGATCATGGGATTCTTTTTATTTGATTTGTGATATAGATTTGATTTGTTTTGTCTCTCCCATTAGAATGTGAACTCTTTTTTTTAATTATTAAAACTTTGTTTTGCAAAACATGCATGAGTAATTCTTCATCATTAACCCTTACAAAGCTTTCTGTTAAAAAGTTCTCCCCCCTACTCTCCACACCTCCCCTAGATGACAGGAAATCCACTACATGTTAACTATGTTAAAATACCTGACAAATTGAACATATGTATACATATTTCCACATTTATCATTGTTGTGCAAGAAAAATTATATCTACAAGAAAAAAAATCAGAGAAAGAAATACAATGCAAGCAAACATCAATAGAGAGCATGAAAATGTTATGTTATGGTCCACATTTCATATTCCTCTCCCAGGGTGAATGTGGTTTTCTTCACTGAACAATTGGAACTGGTTTGAAACAGTTCATTGTTGAAGAGAGCCATGTCCATCAGAATTGATCATCATATAGTATTGTTGTTGCTGTGTATAATGATCTCCTGGTTCTGCTCATTTCACTCAGCATCAGTTCATGCAAGTCTCTCCAGGCCTCTGACATCATCCTGCTGGTCGTTTCTCACCAAACAATAATATTCCATAATATTCATATACCATAATTTGTTCAGCCATTCTCCAATTGATGAGCATCCATTAAGTTTCCAGTTTCTAGCCACTACAAAAAGGGCTGCCACAAACATTCTTGCACATGTGGGGCCCTTTCCTTCCTTTATGATTTCTTTGGGATATAAGCCCAATAGAAATGCTGCTGGGTCAAAGGGTATGCACAGTTTGATAACTTTTTGAACATAGTTCCAAACTGCTCTCCAGAATGGCTGGATCCGTTCACAATTCCACCAACAATGTATCAGTGTCCCAGCTTTCCCACATTCCCTCCAACATTTGTCATTGTCTTTTCCTGTCATCTTAGCCAATCTGACAGGTATGTAGTGGTACCTCAGAGTTGTCTTAATTTGCATTTCTCTGATCAATAGTGATTGGAGCACTTTTTCATGACTAGAAATAGTTTTAATTTCATCATCTGAAAATTGTCTGTTCATATCTTTGACCATTTATCGATTGGAGAATGGCTTGAATTCTTATAAATATGAGACAGTTCTCTATATATTTTAGACATGAGGCCTTTATCAGAACCCTTAAATGTAAAGACGATTTCCCAATTTATTGCTTCCCTCTTAATCTTGACTGCATTGGTTTTGTTTGTACAAAAACTTTTTAACGTAATATAATCAAAATTATCTATCTGGTGTTCAATTAAGAGTTCCAGTTCTTCTTTGGACATAAATTTATTCCATCTCCACAGGTCTGAGAGCTAAACCATCCTATGTTCTTCTAATTTACTTATAATATCACTCTTTATATCCAAATCATGAACCCATTTAGATCTTATCTTGGTATGTGGTGTTAGGTGTGGGTCAAGGCCTAATTTCTTCAACACTAGCTTCCAATTTTCCCAGCAGTTTTTGTCAAATAGTGAGTACTTATCCCAGAAGCTGGGGTCTTTGGGTTTATCGAAGACTAAATTGCTGTAGTTATTGCCTAGTTTGTCCTGTGATTCTGTCGTATGCCACCGATTGACTACTGTATTTCTTAGCCAGTACCAAATGGTTTTGATGACCTCTGCTTTATAATATAGTTTTAGATCTGGTACAGCAAGGCCACATTGATCAGCTTTTTTTTTTCATTAATTCCCTTGAAATTCTTGACCTTTTGTTCTTCCAAATGACTTTTGCTACTATTTTTTTCTAGATCTGTAAAATAATTTCTTGGGAGTTTTATTGGTATGGCACTAAAGTAAATTAGTTTGGGTAGTATTGTCATAGAATGTGAACTCTTGAGAGCAGAAACTGTCTTGCTTTTCTATTTGTATGCCCAGTGCTTAGCTTTTTTTTTTTAATTAACATTTGATTCTTTCCCCTAGTTACATGTAAAAATGATTTTTACATTCATTTAAAAGATTTTTTGATTTCCAAATCCTCTCCCTTTCTTTTCTTCACTCCCCCCTCCTATTGAGTAGGTAAGTAATTTGATATAGATATATGAAATTATGTAAAACATTTTCTACATTTGATAGATTCTTAACAAAAACACATAAGACAAACCCACCCATTAGCCCAAATAAAAAAAAAATAAAAATTATGCTTTGATCAGCATTCAGACTTTTATTATTTCTTTCTCTGAAATTTGATGGTATTTTTAATCATAAGTCCTTCAGAATAGTCTTGGATCGTCATATTGCTGAGAATATCTAAACCATTTATAGTTGATCAATGTACAGTACTGCTGTTTTAACTGGGTTCTGCTCATTTAGTTTCGTATTGGTTCCTATAATTCTTTTCAGGTTTTTCTAAGAGCATCCTGTTCATCATTTTTTTGTAGCACAAGAGTATTCCATTAAAATCTTATACAAGTTGTTTAGCCATTTCCCAAATAATGGATATCTCCTGTATTACTAATTCCTTGCCAGTACAAAAAGAATTGCTATAAATAGTTTTGTATATTTAAGTCCTTTCCTTTTTGTTTTTTATCTTTTTGGGATACAGATCTAGCAGTGTTATTTTTAGGTTAAAGATATGTATGGTTTTAAAGCTCTCTGGCTGTAATTCCAAATTGTTCTCCAGAATGGTTGAATCAGTACACAACTTCAGCAATGGTGCATTAGTGTTTTAATTTTCCTACATCCCCTTCAACAGTTATCATTTTTTTCCCTTTCTCTCATATTAGCCAATCAGCTAGGTGTATGGTGGTAGTTCAGAGTTGTTTTAATTTACATTTTTCTAATTAGTGGTGATTTAAAGTATTTTTTCATTTGACTATAGATGACTTTAATTGTCCAGTCATATCCTTTGACCACTTATCAATTGGGGAATTACTTATTTACTTATAAATTTGAATCAATTCTCTCTATATTTTAGAAATGAGGCCTTTATCAGAAACACTAGTTGTAAAAATTGTTTTCCAGCTGTCTGCTTCCTTTCTAATCTTGGCTTCACTGGTTTTGTTTCTGAAAAACTTAATTAAATATAATCAAACTTATCCATTTTGTATTTCATAATGTTCTATAGTTTTCTGTTGGCCATACATTTCTCCTTTCTCCAAAGGTAAACTACCCTTTGCTCTCATAATTTGCTTATAGAATTACCTTTTATGTCTAAATCATGAAATCATTTGGACCTTATATAGGGTGTGACATGTTGGTCTATGCCTAGTTTATGCCATAAAATTTTCCAGGTTTTTCAGCAATTTCTTTCAAATATTGGGTTCTTATACTGGAAACTGGAGTCTTTGGGTTTACCAAACAATAGATTATTGTAGTCAATAACTATTGTGTCTTGGCTACCTGACCTATTTCACTGTTTCACCACTCATTTTTTAGCCAAAATGTTTTTGATGACTGTCACTTTATATGACAGTTTTAGATATATCTAGACCACCATCTATTGCATTAAAAAAAATTAATTCCCTTGATATTCTTGACTTTTTGTTCTTTTAGATATATTTTGTTATTATTTTTTCTAGCTCTAAAAAGTTTCATTGGTGTGTCATTGAATAAGTACACTAATTTGGATAGAATTGTCATTTCTATTATATTAGCTTGGTTTACCCATGAGCAATTGATGTTTTTCCAGTTGTTTAGACCTGATTTTATTTGTGTGAAAAGTGTTTTGTAAATTTGTTCATATAGTTCCTGGGTTTGTCTTGGCAAGTAGACTACCAAATAATTTATATTATCTACAGTTATTTTAAATGACATTTCTATTTCTATCTCTTATTGCTGGGTTTTGTTAGCATTATATAGAAATGTCAATGATTTGGGGGAGTTTATTTTATATCCTGCAACTTTAGTTAATTGTTTCTAGTAGTTGATTTTTTTAGTTGATTCTCTAGGATTTTCTTAATATACCATCATATCATCTGCAAAGAGCAATAATTCTGTTTCCTCATTGCTTACTCTAATTCCTTCCATTTCTTTTTCTTTTCTTATTGCTAAAGCAAACATATCTAGTATGATATTCAATAATAATGGTGAAAAAGGGCAACCTTGTTTTATTCCTGAATATTTCAAGTATATCCCCTTTACACATAATGCTTCTTATGGATAGTTTTAATTAGATGCTATCATTTTAAGAAAAACTCCATTTATTTCTGTCTTCTGTAGTGTTTTTTTTTCTTTCTTTCTTTCTTTCTTTCTTTCTTTCTTTCTTTCTTTTTTCTTTTTTTTTTTTTTTTTTTGCTGAGGCAATTGGGGTTAAGTGACTTGCCCAGGGTCACACAGCTAGGGAATGTTAAGTGTCTGAGACCAGATTTGAACTCACGTCTTCCTGAGTTCAGGGCTGGTGCTCTACCCACTGCACCAACTAGCTGCCCCTATTCTGTAGTGTTTTTTTAATAACAAGGGTTGTTGTATTTTGCCAAAAGCTTTTTATGCATTTATTGAGATAAACTTGTATTTCTATTAGTTTTGTTCTTTATATGGTCAATTATTCCAGCAATTTTCCTGATATTGAACCAGTCCTGCATTTCTGGTATAAATCCCACTTGGTCATAGTATATAATCCTGGTGATAAAGTGTTGTCATTTCATTGTTAATATTTTATTTACATTTTATGCATCAATATTTATTAGGAAGATTGATTTCTAATTTTTTTCTCTGTTTTGGCTTTTCCAGTTTAGGTATCAGCACCATATCAATGTCATAAAAGGAATTTTGCAGGATTCCTTCTTTGCCTATTTTTCCAAATATTCTCTATAATATTGGAATTTATTGTTATATAAATGTTTGGTAGAATTTACTTGTAAATTATTCTCTCCTGGAGATTTTTTTCTCAGAGAGTTCATTGATGATTTATTCAATTTCTCTTTCTAAAATTTGGTTATTTAAGTATTTTATTTCTTCTGTTAATCTGCATAATTTATATTTTTATTTCAATTAGATTATCAAATTTGTTGGCATACAGTTGGGCAAAATTGCTCCTCATTATTGCTGTAATTTCTTCTTCATTGTTAACAAGTTCACCCTTTTTATTTTTGATACTGGTAATTGACTTTTTTTATCAAGATTAATCAAAAGTTTTTATATATTTTTTTTCACAAAATCAACTCCTAGTTTTATTTATTAGTTCAATAGTTTTCTTTCAATTTTATTAATCATTTTTCATTTTCAGAATTCCTTAATTTGGAATTTAATTAAATTTTCAAGATTCATTCTTTTTTAACTTTTTTAGTTGTATGCCCAATTCATTGATCTCCTCTTTCTCTATTTTATTAATGAAAGCATATAGAAATATAAAATTTCCTCTAAGAAGTGCTTTGGCTGAATCCTGTAAGTTTTATTGTCATTCTCTTGGATGAAATTGATTGTTTCTATGATTTACTGCTTGATTCATTCATTCTTTTTTTTTTTTTTTTTTGCTTTTTTTTTTTTCTGAGGCAATTGGGGTTAAGTGACTTGCTCAGGGTCACACAGCTAGGAAGTGTCTGAGACCAGATTTGAACTCAGGTCCTCCTGACTTCAGGGGATTCATTCATTCTTTATGATTAGATTGTTTAATTTCCAATTGGTTTTTAGTTTATCTTTCCATGGTCCTTTATTGTATATAATTTTTATTTCATCATGATCTGAAAAGGTTACATTTACTATTTCTGCCTGATTCTATGCCCTAATTCATAGTTGTTTTTTGGATATGTGCCATATATTTCTGGGAAAAAAGACATTCCTTTTTATCCTCATTCAGTTTTCTCCAGTGGTCTATTGTATCTCATTTTTAATAAATTCTATTCATCTCCTTAACTTCTTTATTTTGTTTTTAGATTTATCTAGTTTTGAGAGGGAGAATTTGATACAAATTCCCCATCCCACCTCCAGTATAGTGTTGCTGTTTATTTCTTCCTATAACAACTTCTCTAAGAATTTGGATGCTATACACAAGGTGCATGCATTTGTGTACTATTACTTCATTGTCTATGGTAGCTTTTAGCAAGGTGTATTTTCCTTCCTTATTCATTTTAATTAGATCTATTTTTGCTTTTGTTATGTGTAAGATCAGGATTGCTACCGCTGCATTTTTTTTTCACTTTATATTGTAGGATTCTGTTTTTTTAATCCACTTTGATATCCATTTTCATTTTATGGAAGAGTTTATCCCATTCACATTCACAGGATGATTACCAGCTGTATGATTCCCTCCTTGGTTTATACTTTTTTCTCTTTCCATCCTGTTTTTCTTCACCAGTGTTTTTTGCTAACCATCAACTCTCTCATTCTGTCTTTCTTTCCATCATCCCTCCTCCCTTCTCTTACTCCTTTCTCCTACTATTGCTGCCCTCTCTTCTATCCAGCACCTCCCTTTTCTTTGCCATTTGTCCTTGCTACTTAGCAGTAGGGTAAGATACATTTCTATACCTAACAGTCTGTATATTATTTCCTTTTTGGGCCAATTTTGATGAGAGTAAGCTTCAGACAATGCTCATCTATCTTTCTTCTTTTCCATTTCTTTAATAGGTCTTTTTTAACTTTTTCATATGACCTAATTTACCCCATTTTACCTCCCTTTTCCTCCTCTCCCAATACCATTTTTTTTCATTCCTTCATATAATTTTTATATCATCACATCAAAATCCTCTTATATCCACAGCTCCTCTTTATGTGTTCCTCTTCTTCCTGCTCTAATAAGTGTTCTAAAAAGTTACAAGTATCATCTCTCCCATGTAAGTTGTTTAACCTTTAAATAAAATTTTTCCCCATCTTGTTTTTATTTTTTGATCGTTCCCTTGAGTCTTATATTTGAAAATTAAATTTTCTACTCTGGTCATTTCATCAGAAATGATTATGCTCAATTTTTGCTGGTTAAATCTTGGTTGTAATTCAAACTCCTTTGCCTTCCAGAATGTTGTATTCTTCGTTCTCCGATCCTTTATTGTACAAGCTCCTGGGTAATCCTGACTCTGGCTTCTTGATGTTTGGATATTTTTTTCTTTCTGACAGCTTGCATTATTTTCTCATTGTACTTATAATTTTGAAATTTAGCTACAATATTTCTTAGAGTTTTCCTTGTGGAATTTCTTTCAGGGGATGATTGATGGATTTTTTCAATATTTTGCCTTCTGATTTTAGGATATCAGGGTAGTTTCTTTCATAATTTCTTAAAAGATGCTGTCCAAGTTCTTTCCATCATGGCTTTCAGGAGTCCAAAAATTCTTAAATGGTCTCTTCTAGATTTATTTTCCAGGTTGATTGTTTTTCCAATGAGTACTTTACATTTTCTTCTATATTTTTCATTCTGGTTGACTGATTGTCATGTTAGAGTGAGTTATTTGATTCCATTTTATGACTTCTAGTTTTCAATATGATTTTTCTCAGTTAGCTCTTGTTCCTACTTTCCCATTTAGCTCTTGTTTTCTTCAATGGATTTTTCCCCCTGAATTTGGCTAATTGTATTGTTTAAAGGTTTTTTTTTTGTCCTTCCTTTTCCAAACTATTATCTCTTTGTTGTATCTTTCTTATTTGGCTTTTAAAATCTTTGATGATCCAAGAAGGCTCTTTTGGCTTGAGACCATATTTTCCTCTGAAGTTTTGCCCTAGAGGCATTTTGTTTTCTTCTTAGTTGGTATTTTCCTGTCACAAAAGGAGCTTTTTACAGCCAAGCTTTTTTTGTTTGTTTGTTTGTTTTCCCTTCCCTTCCCTTCCCTTCCCTTCCCTTCCCTTCCCTTCCCTTCCCTTCCCTTCCCTTCCCTTCCCTTCCCTTTCCCTTTCCCTTTCCCTTTCCCCTTTCCCTTTCCCCTTTCCCTTTCCCTTTCCCCTTTCCCTTTCCCTTCCCTTTCCCTTTCCCTTTCTCTTTCCCTTTCCCTTTCCCTTTCTCTTTCCCTTTCCCTTTCCCTTTCCCCTTTCCCTTTCCCCTTTCCCTTTCCCTTTTCCTTTCCCCTTTCCCTTTCCCTTTCCCTTTCCCTTTCCCTTTCCCTTTCCTTTTCCCCTTTCCCTTTCCTTTTCCCCTTTCCCTTTCCTTTTCCCCTT
>JAJPUD010025949.1:0-17042 GCA_023553655.1 Myrmecobius fasciatus
TTTTAAAAGAGTAAAATTTATAAAAGATTTTTAAGACATTAGTGTTAAAATTAAAATATTTTCAAAAGGATAAAAATGGTTCACACTTCACTGAAATTCTTGCAGATATTCTGCACCTGCTTTGGTGTACACCTCCCAACTAAATGAAGGGAAATGTAATTTAAATTTATTTTTCTAGGTGCTCTTATCTCACACTTTTTATTCAGAAACCTTCTGTGTCTCCCTATTGTAGACTGAATAAAATCTAAAGGTCCAATTTACTTTTCCAACCACCATGAGCCATATTATATACATTTCAGAGAAACCAGGGGGCTCGTTTTCTCCCATTTCCATGTATTTGCTCATACCAGCCTTCAGGTATGGAACACTCCTCTCATCTCCAGAGATCAACTCCTTCCCTTCCAATCTTCCAAGGCTCCTTCATGAAGCCTGCCCTGTCACATCACTCCATCCCAACTCAGTGATCTCTTCCCCCACTCTTCAAATTTCTCAGAGCACCTGCTTAACATCGTCTTAGCCCAAAGTTCTCCCTTATACCAGTTATTTTCCCCAAATGAGAGCTTTTTAAGCTCATTAAGAACAATGTTGGGACCCTGGTTTCTGTCCCTAGGGCTTCACATAGTGTCTTGGATATAGCAGGAACTTTTTTGCTAATCTGAATTTAAACTAAAAATGTAATTATCCTAGAAGTACTTAAAACCCCACCACCTATTCTAGATGAACAGGAAGGTCACTCAAGGAATGAGGTGACAAAACAAATGGATAACTTCCATTTTTTCCTACATGTTCTTTTTGCCAACGTCCAACAGCATGACTATGATTTAGCAGCCAAGGAAGAAAATCTACCAAGAATCACATTCTACCACCTAACAAAGCAAAAATTTCCCCCATGTGACATCAGGACCAGTAGCAGTTTTTCCTTCAAGTTGTGGGAAGCACCCTTCTAGAAGGATGTAGGCTAGGCAATGACTCTGCTCTGATGTAGACAAGTGGAAGAACCCTCTAGTGTACCTCCTTCAATCACCAAGTCATCTTCCATTAAATTGTGTTGAGACCCACAAACAAACAATAGGAAATTTTCAGCTCAAAACAATTCTAAGAATTCATAAAAATGTCAACTGCTGAAAAGGGATTCATGGGAACTCTTTAATTTCCCATGCAACAATCTGGTTCGACAATCCTAAAGTGTGAGGAGACTTTAAGAGACTAGTATGAAAAGCTAACTACAAAATGCAATGGAAACTAGAAAGCACTACAGAAATTTAAGATCAGATCTTTTTATAACAGAAGATATTTATAGTGGCAAAGAAAGAACTCTACTCACTACTCTACCGGGAGCTGGGAAGGACCTCCAAGATCTGCAGGGCCCCTCTGCTCCTTTTCCTGGGTAAATCCTCAAAAGCTGAAGCTGACTTCATGCTTCAGAGGCTGCATCACTGAAGTACAACTTGGACAGGCCAGTCACTACCCTGTGGGATGATGAAGTCTCACCACTGCTTAGCCCAGGTTTGCTGGGGAGGGGTGGGGGGAGAGCAATTTTTCATTGAGAAACAGAGTTTTGATTTGTGGCAGGCAGAAGCAGAACCCATGTTGAAGAATTCTCTGGCAGAGATTCCTCTAAGAAAGCTTACAACATAAAGGCTTCCCTGCAACTAGTACCCCCATGAGTCAAATCCAAAAAGTTTCCCTGACCAGAGTTGTGTACATCCCAATATGTCCAATTAAGGATAGCTAAGTATCCTGAACCCAATTAGTTCTAATAATGGCTTCCAGCCTCATCAGAAATAAATCAAGAAAACACAGTATCATCCTTCTTCATTCCTGTGCTAAATTAAATGGAGTGTATTCGTAATCAATAATTAACCCACGTGTGTGCGAGTTTTTTAAAGTATGATCAACTGGGGTGAATTTGTTTTGTTATAAAGACTATAGCAGGGTTCGTTCCAAGGATGTTAGAGAGGAAGACATGGCAGCAGAGGACTAAAATGGCCAGCTAGGAAACAGGATCAACCAAAAATGTGCTAAGTGCTGGGGATATGCCAGATAAAAATGCAACACCTCTAGAGCTAAATGAATGCCCAAGGGTCACTGGATGGGAGTGGGGGATGGGGTGAGAAAAGTGAAAGGTGGATAATGATTGAAATTGTGAAACTACATTCATATCCTTATTTTTATTTTGACCATATTTATAATACATAGATGGTAGCCATTGTTGATGGCAATAACTTTGAAGGAAAAAAAAATTTTTATTGAAATGTGAAAACACATTTTAAACATCCCAATTCTAGTTTTATAATTGGAATAGTTATAATTTAAAAATAATGATAGGCTAAAGCACTAGATCAAAACAATAAGGTGGAGTAGAGTAAATATTAAATCCTACACTTAGGTTGGAAAAATAGTCAACTTCACAAGAAGTAACCGGGACAAGTGTGATTACTACACATTTCTTTTGAAAAAGATCTTCATGTGTTAGTGGAGTCCAAATTTCATGAGTCCAAAGTATGGTATTGCTGCCTGGAACCTATGGTTCTATTAAAAAGGATAGGTTGTCCAGGAATCAGGAAGTGACAGTTGCTTTCTCCCTGGGCTGCTCCAACCACTTCTGGCCCCACCTCTGCTCCCTTCCTCCCCCATTCTATGTGAAGTGCCACATTTTAAAGTAAGACATTGAGATAAGAGAGCAAGCAGAAGGGCAGGCCACATAGTGAGGGTTCAAAGAAGGACATTTAAACTGGACAAGACTTAGGAGGAACACAATGGCCATCCTGGCTAACTCTGCCAAAGGCACTTTCACTCACCCGAATCTGCAACCATAAAATGGACTCACCTTCCACTTTATCCTCATTCTACTTAACTTTTTGGGCACCCAAAACTATCAGTTCACACCTCCTTCTTTTCTCTCACATGTATATAATTTTGTCCAAGGTCAATCTGCTAACAAGGCTGATTTGGTCTTATGATCATGATGACAAAATTCAAAGTAGTGCAGCCAAGTGGGAAATGGCTAGAAGAATAGTGTTCCCCCCATACACGTACCCTGGAAGAGCATGGGGGTTGGGGAAAAAACAGTCTAGACTTAGTGAGTCTGGATTTTCTGTGATATGTTTGGCTGATCCTATCACACAGGCAGCTGTGGATGTCTGGCTGGGGCTGGAGCTGGATATACACACATGGACTTGTGAGTCTTCTGAAAAGGGATGCAGAGAGAGGAGCAGAATCCCCCTCACAAGCTGGAGTACCGGCCCAGAGACATTCAATTTATGGCTGATGAGCCAATGAGGAGACCAGAGAGCTGTCAGACGAGGAGGAGAGCCAGTTTCCAATGAACATGAGTAAGAAATCTTCATACAGTGGCTGCCCATACTTGAATGCACAGGCAGCTTGAAGTCTGATGTGGTGCCAATCTGCTTAATGCTAACACTTCGGGGGACTCCATGCTGGTAGCGGCTGGGCCCTCAACGTCTTGTAGAAATCAAGAGAAGGCATGCAGGAGGTCAGGGATAGCAGATCATATGGAGGTTGAGAAGGGACATCAGATCGGACAATTACAGAGGTCACTAGTAACTTAGGAGCAGCTTCAGTTGCATGATGATTTTAGCAACCAAATTTTAAAGAGCTGAGAAGAGGAAAGGAAGAAGTGGGAAGCACAATACAGGACAATAGCTTGAAGGGAAAGGTTTGTCTTTAAGGTGTCTTCCAACTCTAAAATCCATTCTCTAATCTGCAGCCTTCCCTCCTTTTTCTAACACCCTAAGGGATTACCAATTTTGCAACTTGACTAGAGTGTTGTTTTGTTCCTTATTTGCCCCACATTTACATACTGTGTCCCCAAGAAGACTACACCTTATGGCCAGGGATCATAAGCATGCTTCTGGGTACCCCACTGTCATCCGGCACAGGGGTAGGCCAAAGGCAGACAGTCAGATAGGACCACAGGAGCACAGATTTAGAGCTAATATCTTAGAAGTCAGCTAGTCCAATCCCCTGAATAGGCCTACAGAGGAGAAAATTAGTGTGCAAAGAAATTACAAGGTCACAGAAGAAATAAGAATTAAAAAGTAGATTTGCTGAATTAAACAGAAAAAAAAAGTGTATTCTAGGTAAGCCATTTTAATAGTTAATCTCAAGGATCACCTACTCAGAAATCATTCTGTCCAACTTGGACACTAAGTTGGATCCAGAGGAATCATGGAAAATGATTTCCAGTGGACTGTACACTTCCTCAGGGCAGAATTGGTTTAGTTTTTATAACCCAGCACCTCTGTGCCTCATTCAGAATTAGGCATTTAATACACACTGAATTAAACTGATGTGACAGAAGCAGAAACCAGCTATGAAGAGATGTCTCCTTTTTTCCTGGTCACCCTCTTCTTAAATATGTATAGGCTCTTCAGGAGAGACTACTTTAAAATAGGTTAAAATGGATAAATAGCTAACCACATTGTCGCGCATAAGCACAATGAAAAGTAATTTTGAAACCCCAAAATGACAAATGTATGGAAATCAGAGAAATATGGGAAGACTCATTAACTGATGCAGAAAAAATGGAAAAGGACCAAGGTGAACAACACCGTGTTGTATATGGTGTCAGATGAGGTGCCTGGTTTTGTTGAACTTTTTTCCCCCCCTTTGATGAAGAGAGGGGCCAGATGCCTGGGAACAGAGAGTCAGCTTGTCTGGGCTCTTCTTTCTGGACCAGCTCCACTTTACAGTACCTCCTATATGTGGTACCGAGAACTGAACAGGGACTACTCCCTAGTCAGGCCCATTACCTCATCTGGGCCTCTGCAATGGCCGACTGGTTCCCCCTTCTTTTCTGTCCTTCACAGAGCAGCCAGAGCATTTCCCAGAGTGTGTATTACTACTTTTCTGATAAATTCCTGCAGATCCCATTCTATCTAAGATCAAACATAAACTGTCTGGCATTTAAAGCTTTTCAAATGAACAGTCATTCATTAAATACCTTCTATTTGCTAAGAGCTAGGGACAGGAAGACAAATAGCTCCTGCTCCTGAGGAGCAGTCTAATGGGGAAGTGAACATACAAAGAACTATGTATGAATAAGATATAGAAAGATTAAGCTGGAGATAATCTTAGAGATATGGAACTAGAATTAGGGAACTTAGGAAAGACTTCTTGCAAAACACAAGCTTTTAGCTGAGACATGAAGCCAGGGGAGCCAAGAAAGCAGCAGTAAGGAAGGAGAGAAATCAAGGCCCGGTCAGGAGTTGATCTTGTGCCAAAGGAACAGAGTAACTGGATTGCAAGTACTAGGAGGCGAAAGTGTGAGGGGCCAAGATATGGAGTGCTTGGAATGCCAAACATGGAATTTCTTATTTGATCCTGGAGGCAATAGGGAGGAGCTGAACTTTAGGGAAGAGGAGAGGGGCAGGACAGATTTTACTTTTAGGCACACCTTTGTGTGTACCTTTTTATGTGCATACAGGCTCCCCCATTAAGATATACACTCCTGAAGGGACCCACATGTGCAAAAATGTTTGTGGCAGCCCTTTTTGTAGTGGCAAGAAACTGGAAATTGAAAAGATGCCCATCAATTGGAGAATGGCTGAATAAATTATGGTATATGAATGTTATGGAATATTATTGTTCTGTAAGAAACGACCAACAGGAGGATTTCAGAGAGGCCTGGAGAGACTTGCATGAACTGATGCTGAGTGAAATCAGCAGAACCAGGAGAACATTATACACAGCAACAAGACTATACAATGATCAATTCTGATGGACATGGTTCTCTTCAACAATGATGTGATTCAAACCAGTTCCTATTGTTCATCGATGAAGATAGTCATATACATCCAGAGAGAGGCCTGTGGGAACTGAGAGTGAACCACAACACAGCATTTTAACGCTTTCTGTGAATATTTCCCTGCATTTTGTTTTCCTTCTTAGGTTGTTTTTTTCTTCTTCTCTTTCTAGATCTGATGTTTCTTGTGCAGTAAGATAACTATATAGATATGTATACATGTATTGTATTTGTCATATAATTTATCCTATCTAGCATGTATTAGATTACCTGTCATCTAGGGGTGGGGGGTGGGGGGAAGAAGGGGAAAAGCTTGGGGAAAAAAAAAGTTTTTGCAAAGGTCAATGTAGAAAAATCACTCATATGTTTTGTAAATAAAAAGCTTTTAATAAAAAAATAAATAAATAAAAAGATATACGCTCCTGAAAACAGGGTCCACTTCAATTCTACCTTTGCTATCTCCGGGCCTGGCACAAAGCGGTCACTTGATGATCTTTCTGGATCCCAGCTTTGTGTCAGCAGGCGTTCTTTTCCTTTACCCTCGTCAGTGGCAAAAAGGTTAAAAGCCCAGCAGGCCAAGGGCAGATGTCCAGGACCCTCCCCTAGCCATGGCCTTCTAAGAGAAGTCTCAATGGTCAACAACTCCCGAGGCCTCTCTCTTTGGAATCTTACAATCAAACCTGGCTCCCCTTCACACGAGTCTGAATCCCCAGATCCTTGTTCTTCTTGGATCCTTTTTTTTAATCTTCTCCAACAAGCACTGTCAAACATCTATGAAGTCTTCCAGGTTCCAGGGACTGTGGGCCTCCCAAGCTAAACATAAAATATTCCCTGGTCCCAAAGGAGCATCATATAAGAGAAAATGGAGGGGGTGGGGAGGCACCAGAACCTCAGGCTTCCCACAGAAGGCAAAACAGGGACCCCAAAAGTCAGAGCAGGGAGGGAGAGGACCAGGAGATGATGTCACCACGGGATGCATGAGGTGGGCTGGAGTCAATCTGCAAAGCGCTTTCAATGCCGCACAGAGGAGCTTGTACCAAGTCCAGGATGGACAAGGTCTGGTTAGGGATTTAGGAGAAAAGGTGAGAGGGAAGGGCAGAGAGGATGGAGGCCCTTGAGAGAGGCCAGGATGGGCTCAAATTAGGCAGTGGTCAAGAGTGGTGAGATGGGGGTCAAACCAGACCCTTTTGCTAAGACTTAGCAGGCCCTCTTCCAGCCATACTTACAACTCCCACATTTCTTTCATGTTGGAAAGATAAACTTGCATCCTCCTATTCTCCAAGTCCTATCCATCCCTTCCCAACACACCTCTCACTCAAATGACCACTACCACCCCACTTTCTCCTCATCCACTCTAGTGTAGACTACACAGAGCAATAATCTTTAACTACTTGCTCAGCTTCCAAATTCTTTCCTTTCTCACCTGCACATACCTCTCCCCTCACTCCCTGCAGAGAGCTCCAAGAGACAAGATAGGGTGGCAGAGGCCTGCTTCTACTGTGGGACAAGTCCAGTCAAAAACCCTATTTCCTCTTCCCAGGGGAACCGAGTCACAAGGCAAAAAAAAAAAAAAAAGTCAAGTTACTGAAAAATCAGAGAGTCCCTAAACATTATCAATGGCATTTTGTGGCTTCTTCTCAACCCCCATTTTTCTGACAACTTCACAGCATGGAATATTCCTGATCCTTTGATTCTCTTCAGAAGCCACTTCTCTGGTTTTTACCAACACTGTTGTTTCTCCTCTTCCCCACTGACCACTCCCTCCCAGTCCTTTTCACTGAACCCTGTTATACCTTGAGTTAGTGGGTGTACCCCAGAACACAGTTCTGAGCTCTCCTCTCTTTCCTTTCTAGCCTAGGACTTAACAGCTCACAGGTTCAATTTATCTTCATTATACAATGACTCAGAATTCTAAATCCAGTCACAGTCGCTCTCCTGAACCCCAGTCTCTCATCAGACATGGCATGGGACATTCCCTATTAGACACTTCAAAGTTGCGTGGATATTACACACTCAACCTCTGCAAAAAAGAACTCATCTTTCCCACCACATCCATTTTCTATGGAAGTGATTACCCCCAATTCAAATTCTAGTGGCTACCTATTATTTTTAGGTAATTTAAATGCTATTTGCTATTTAAAGCTCTTTACCATCTGGCCCCTTATTACCTTTCCAATCATCTTACATACATTACTTTCTTTCCCATACACTAGGATCCAGTTATACTGGTGAGATCCACACCCCAAGTTATCCCCTGAGGTCAGGAGGGCAATACTTCCCCCACTGATCTCCCAATCCCTGCACGTCTACACGTGTATGTACACACACACACACACACACACACACGAGTTGCTGCCCCCAAATTTCTCGTTATAATCTTGAATCTTAGAGAGATGTGCCCCGTGAGCAGCTTTGTGTACTCTGGGCCTCTCAGCATGGTGCCTGGCACAAAGCAATGGTTTGAGGAATGCTTCCGATTGCACCAGAGCCTCCCGCTGTCAGCCTCCCACCCTGCACCCTCTGCAGAAAGTGGCGACGAGATGCACAGCAGGGGGCCTCCTGCTGGGTGGTGCCAGGCAACACAGGGCCGGATCTTCCTGCTCTCCTGGGCCAGCTCTTTTGCCGCAAGCCTTTGGGGCTAGTCTATGTCCCGACAGACCCTTTCCCGAGGCAGGCACAGAATCAGAGCACCCATGACCCACGGGGGAGAACGCTAAGCCTAAGACAAAGATTTATGGAGCAAAAGGAAGTGGAGTGGGCACGGGTGCATAAAGAGAAAAAACAGTGCGCCCCGAATGGGAGAGGGGACCCAGCAATGCTGCTACACTTTAAAGGTCGCCCTGAGCTTCACCTTTTGTCTCCTTTCTGGAGAGGGCAGGTTTGGGGTGAGGCCGAGGGAGGCGGGTCAGAACAATCCCTTCCCAGCACCCGTTGGGGTCACGGCCTCTGATTTCTGTGTCCGTCTCTCACTAGTGGGCAGCCCCCACCCACGCCTTCCTCGACAACAAGAACTCACCGTCGGCGGGACTTTGCACAACGGCCTCGAGTTGCTTCCTCGGGTCCGCACACTCAGAGGCCTGGTACACAGTAAGCACTTCATAGATGCCCACTGCCGACTTTTCTTTCCCCTCAGTTCTCTCTTTCTCTCCAGGGGTTTACCCCGCCCGCACAGTCTGGCGACGTCAAGCGTAGGGGAAGTTTTCGGGCAGGGGAACTCACCCAAGATTACCCCTTTCCCACTCTCTCCCGCCCCCGCCGGAGGTTGCCGCCTTCCTCCTCCCGAGGCTCATCCCTCACCAAACCAGGCTTCTCCCGGCAGAAGTCACGGCCGCTAGGGCACCCAGGAGCCCGGGCGCCCGGCGCTACAGCCAGGATGCGCAGCGGAGAGGGGCCGCCGGAGCCGCCCCGCCAGACCCAGGGGCTGCACGGACTTGTGGGCTGGAGAGGCAGTCACCCTCATCAACTTTCTTCCCCTATGAGCTAACGAGGCCCCGCCGCGGCCTCGGAGGTTCGGGCCCTGGGCCCGCGGGCCGAGAAAGCGGGTGGCAGCGGGGGGAGGGGGCGCCCCCCGAGGGAAAAGCCGAGGCTGCGCTGCCCCCACCTCGCCTCCACCCCCGCGGGCGCAGGTGCCCGAGAACTTGGTCGGGGGGGAGGGGACAACTCGGCCTCCAGGACCCCGCGCGAGTCTCCTTCGGGACACAGAGGAGCTTCCCTCTGTCCCCGACTCCTGGTCTAACCCGCCCACCCCCAGGATTCCCCACCGAACCCCTACCGCGGGCACTCACGCTGTAGGAGACCTTCAGGAGATCCATCCGGCAACGGAGGCGCCGCTCAAACAGTCCGAGTCCCGGGCCCGGCCGGCTGGGGGCAGCCGAGGGCGGCAGGGGGCGGGGGCAGCCGAGGGGGGCGGAAGGCGAGGACGCGGAACCCGCGGCTCGCGCCGCGACAGCGCCCCTCCCTCATTCCCTCCCCTTCCCAACCCAAGGACCGCCCTCCACCACCTCCTCCCGCGGGCCCGGCCCCCATTGGTTGAAGCCGAAAAGACGCGCTTGGCTATTGGTCAGGACTCTGCTCGGCACCGCCCCCACCGCCCATTGGTGAGTCGCCGACGCTTGTGAGAACACCTCGCCCCTCCCCCCCAACTCCCCGGGGTCTTGGGTTTTTCCGAGATGGCGGCATAGCCCGAGACTTAGCCGCAGAGCTGCCAGGAGGTTGGCCCCCCTCAGTCGCGTTCTAGGCCTTGGGATGGCACAAGCTGAGGGTCGCAGAACTCGGGACGGCCGCCCCTCCCCTCGCTGCTCAACCGGTGATCTCAGGACCCGCTCCCAGCCCCGGGGGCTCTTGGGTGTCTAAAGGTCAGTCTCCAATCTCTGGGTCCCGGAGGTCCCGGGTCCGAATTAGCCACTCCCCCTCTCGGGCTGTCTTTTTGGGAAGGGATCCACCCAACGGGCACATACTACAGACGTGTTCACCGGCTTCGGCTTTCTCTCCGAGATTCACTTGATTCCCGTACTCCTGGCCGGGCGGTTCTTGTTCCCATTTTGCCGATGAGAAAACTGAGGCGGGCGGAGGTGAAGTGACGCGCAGGGACCCAATGACATTACTGGCTTTGCATTCAGATCGTGCCGAGTCGAAGGCCATATTCTACCCACTGCACCACCCGGCCCCTGCCACTAATCTCCAGAAACACATCACCTCCCCCCAAAGTGCTGAACGCAGGCTTTGTCAGGGCAGCAGCGTTTGATTTATGTGTGACAAGGAATCTTAAACTGGGAATACCCTTTTTCAAATTTTTAAATATTTTTATTTCTCCCAGTTACATGTAATACAATTTTCTTAACATTTGTTTTAAAATTTTGAGTTCCAGATTCTCCCTTCCTCCCCACATCCTCCCCTCCTTTGAGAAGACACATATGAACTTCTGCAAAACATTTTCATAAAAGTCGTTGCAAAAAAAAAAAAGTGCCACTTCCCCCCCAAAAAATCAAGAAAAAAAAAAAAAAGAAAGTTAAAAAAAAAAGCATGCTTCGCTCTGTATTCAGACACAATCAGCTCCTGTAGGTATGGATAGCATTTTTCATCCTAACTCCGTCTGAGTAGTCTTGGATCACTGGGAATCCCAGTTTGGATTATTGGGAATAGCAAAGCCATTCACAGCTGGCCCATCTCACAATACTGCTATTACTTTGTTCACTACTATGCACATTTCACTTAGCTTGAGCTCATGGAGGACTTTCCAAGTTTTTCGGATAGCTTATTTCTGACACAACAATAATATTCCTTCATAATTCCCTACCATAGTTTATTCCCACATTCCCTAACTGAAGGGCAACTCTTCAGTTTCCAGTTCTTTGCCCTGAGAAAAGAGCTGCTATAAATATTTTTGTAAATGATTCCTTTTCCTTTAAAAAAAAAAAAAAAAACTCTTGGGATTCATGTCTTGTAGTGTTAGGTAAAACGATATGCAGGATTTTATAACCTCTGGGCATAGATCATCTTTTGATCATTTATCAACTGTGAGTTTGTTTTTAATATGATTCGGTTTCCTATACATTTGAGAAATGAGGCCTTCTGGCAATACTCTTAAATGGAGTGTTCTGAAGACAGTTTGTCTTTTTTTTTTTTTTTTTTAACTCAAATATATGAAGTAACATTCAGAATTTTTTAAAAATGGTTTCTCTACTAGGAATTCCTACAGGATTTGTTTTTGGAAATAAATAGAAACTTGACACTATAGACAAAATAAATTAACAAAATAATTTTTTCTTAAACTTTCCCCAAATCCCTTAAATTAATCACTAATAGTTGCTTTTTCAGTAATTACTTCCATATCTAATCAACCAACAAACACTGCTCATGGCTAAAACATACATTTTCCCTTAAAAAAAAAAAAAACCTTAAAAACATGGACTCTTAATTAATTTAAACCATGTGATTTTGAAGGTTATTTTAAGTCTAGAAAGCTCTCAGACATGACATCTTGCTCCTTGTTCCATCTGTATATCTAGAATTGTAGAGATTGTTCTATATTAGCATTTCCCAAATGAATCTGACCACAGAGGCATGTGGAGATACAAACTATACTGAAAAAATCTATAAATCATGGAAAAGGTAGGATCAGGAAAATTTTAGAATAGAAAAGTTAATTTTAATTTTGAAAAATGGAAATGAGTATCTTTGATAATTTCACCTTTAATAAAAATTTAATAAATGTGTACCACACAGAACCTATTCAAACGAATCACCTATCTGACAGACCAGTGGCTTTCAAGCACTAGCTATACACAAGCTATACACATTAGCTGTGAGAAGTTCATTTTGCTATAGGGTCCACGTAACCTATAATATAGTTAAATTGTGTTAAAAGTGGAGGGGTTGTCAAAGGTTCCTTCAGTAGAATGTCAGCTCACTTTTACACTTCATATAATAGGCTCCTAAGTACTTGTGGACTGATTCTCAATCTTTCTCCTCTCTTCTCCCCCCCCCCCCCCAAACTTTACACTTCTTCCTCTGGACACTCATCCATCATTCTGGGGCTTCTGGAATGGCTTTGCCATTTACCACCTCTGCCTTCACACAGACCAAACACTTCAATTTAATCAGCTTTTAGTGTATGTAGGCAATTGCCAGGACTCAAGCCCCTTTAGGCACATAGTAAATATTAATAAATGCTTTTTCATGCATATATTCATTATCTACAAACAGATTTAAGCATTACAGAATTAGAAAAAAGAATGATTCATAAAATGTCTTAATGAGTGGTGTTTTTGACTATGTGTAATTAAGGTTCCTTTCCAGTTATTTAGTGTATTCAAACAGCTGCAAAGGAAACTAGAGAACTTCTAAGGCTTTCATATGTTAGCCAACAGAGGAATCACAAACATCACTTAACCTCACAACTGCCCGATTCCCATCAGTTGTGCCATCCTTCAGACAGCTGCCCATAGTAGCAACCTTCTTCACTTTGTGGCTTCCCCTCCACAGCCAAGTTCTGTGTGTTCTTCCAAATATTCTCACATCTGCCTGATTTTTTCCCATCCCTATTGCCAACCACCTAGCACAGGTTTCTATCACCATTCACCCAGACCATTAAAACAATGTCTCAACTTCCCCGTCCCAGCTGAGCTGCCACCCTGTCAGACTGCACTCCTCCTACAGACACCCCTGTCCTCCTTTGCTTTTCTTCATACCAGTCCATACCTGAAGATCTCACTCAGAGAAGACAGCCACTTCCAGGCCAGATTCTAAATCCTTAACATTGCCTTTTCTTCCACTTAACACTGCTTCTTACTTCTCCTTTGGCATTAAATCTGTTTCCTTTGGTTCCCAGTGATCTGAACACCTACTGTGACTCTACAGTCATGTAAACTTAACTGAGGGGCTCCACTTAACTCACAGACATCAGAACCCCTCAAACTCTGAAGGCACTATGTTTTAAGACAGGCTGCTTTTAAAACTACAGTCCATAAAACCGTGACTCGGAAAGGTAATGTAGTGAATACCAAAAAACAGTATGGCTCCAAAGTAAAAATCTGGCAACCAGCTATTATCAGGCATTACCAAGTCCCTGACTAGGCTGAAACTCTTCCCCAGCCTCCATTGTCTATCCCTCAAACCTCTGGATATCTTTAAACAACCTCTGAGAGATCGATAGCATATCTTTAGACACCTAGCTCCTCTTTGATCCATCCCATCCCTCTGAGCTCCTTGGCACTTCCCCTCCCTGAGAAACCCCCAAGGTTATTTTTCCCCTATAAAAGATGTGCCCACAATGAAGATGCTAAGTCCTTTCCAGGACTAGGCCAGCTATGAGGTACTTTCTCTGTCCTCATTCCTTTCAATGGTGTTTTCCTCCCCCTATAGCTAACTCTGGTCAGTCTGCTAACTCCTCTGTGATCTAACCTGCCAGTCAATGGTGAACTCCCATCTCATGGCATATTCCTTTAATGGATTCTTCCATTGCTCTCCCAACTCTATTTCATATTTGCCACTCTGTTTGCCTACTACTTCACCTCTCCATTTTGTCTAAAAACTTCCCCTAAATAAACCTACCTTCTGGTAAGGAGAAGGTCATTGTGAATTTGTTACATGTTTATTTCTAACTAGGAATTGTTACCCTGACCTCACTCTGATCAACTAATCTGCAGCTTTAACAAAAATCAAGCTGCTTCTGATGAGTTAGACAGCTATTGCTCAAAATGCTTGAAAACAAACATTAAAAATGGCCAATTATGGGAATTCTAAGCAATTTTCTCAAAGTAACAGTGGTTATGTGAATTCATTAAATATCGACAGAGGTTTCTGTTTATTTTGGGGGAGGATTTTTTTGGTTCAGGATTAAGATTAAAGCTTAGGATCAGGAAACCATCAGTAAATATAAATAAATAAATAAAATAAAAATAAAAAATAAATAAGTCAAGCTTGTGTATGTGAGAAAAATAAAATGCCAACTTTTAGAATAAGAGCTAAAAGATATATGGTTTTTAGCTCTCTTCTTAAAAGTTGGCATTTTATTTTTCTTATTTACACAAGCTTGTTATTATAATATGTCCAGCAAGTCTCTGACTTCAGAACAGAACCACCTTCCTAGCTCAGGGGATAGCGTGATCTGGT
This sequence comes from Myrmecobius fasciatus, assembly GCA_023553655.1. NCBI lineage: Eukaryota > Metazoa > Chordata > Mammalia > Dasyuromorphia > Myrmecobiidae > Myrmecobius > Myrmecobius fasciatus. Next base: position 14,381 of record JAJPUD010025949.1, read on the forward strand.
GACAAGCAGACAGAATCTGGTCTCCTGGCCCTGCCACTTACTACTGTGGCAAGCCCTTCCCAGCTCCGGGCCTTTTGTAAAAGACTAGGCCTGTGGACAGTGCTGGGTCTATAGACAGTAAGACAGTCCAGAGGAAGAGCTCCGCCTCGAGTCAGTGATCCTCCTGCTGGTCTTTTGTGCCATCTCCAATCCTATTTGATTTGAAAAGGCCAAAGACTGGGAAGAGAAATTTGCCTTTCTGGGTCCTGGGAGTGTGGCTGCAGCCCCGTAGGATGGCTGCAGGACACTGCTATTCCTGGGGCTCAGAGGGGAACCAGTGATGGTGATGCTTTGACTCTCTGGCCCGTGAAAGTGGTGGCCAGAGAACTTTGCACTCAGTACCCCACTTGACAAGCAGCTGCTATTTTTCCAAGTCATGCATTGTACCCTTGTTTCCTCAAGGACTTTTTTTTGGCCATTGCTCAGCATGCAAGTGACAAACTTACCACTGTGAGGCAGCTTTCCATCATGCTACCTGACATTTGTAAAAACCAAAACTTGTTAGTGTTGTGTTTGGTACTTTAAAATCAGGTAACTAATTTTATCTCTCAGTACTGTCCTTTTAATATAGTAAACACTAAGCTTTTGTTTAATGTCTGTTCTGTAATAGGCCTGAGAACAGACAGAGGGATTGGAGAGCGAAATGAAGCTAAAGAAAATATCTAAAGATTTAGAAAGGGGAGGCATTGGGAAAGAGGAAGGGACAGGAAGCTGGAATTAGAGAGATATGAAGCATGTTTAACCTATATTGCATTGCTTGCTGTCTAAGAGAGAGGGAAGAGAGATGAGAGGGAGAAAAAAATTTGGAACACAAGGTTTTGCAAGGGTGAATGTTGAAAACTAGCTTTGCATGTATTTTGAAAAATAAAACATTATTTAAAAGGAGATGTGAGAAACGTCAGAGCTTTTGATTAAGGAAGTGGAATCTTCATGAGTAATGGTGAGATCCAAAGTGTCATCTCTTACAAGTGACTGAGGGATTATGGAAGAGGTCAGAGATTTGAGGAGACTGAAAAACTGGTAAGTTTGGGGGAATATCCACATGAGTTCTGAAATCTCCTAAAATAAGGGTGAGTTGAGAAGAGGAAGACAGAGAGTCAGGTGCTGAACTCCCTGAAAAAGCGACAGCCTCAGGGCTGGAAGAGAACAGCCACTACTCTGTCTATGGAGAGGGGAGGGAACAAGCATTTACTCAGCACTTAACTATATGTAAGGCCCCGGGCTAAGGTCTATATAAACATGATTTCTTTTGATCTCAAAACAACCTGGGAGGCAGATGCTATATTATTGCCATTTTACAGTTGAGGAAACTGAGAAAGACAGAGGCTAAGTGAATGGCCCAGAGTCTCCCAGCCAGTAAGTGTGTGGTTGTCCTGATTCCAGGCCCTGTCCTTTGGCCACTTCTCATTATTAAGTGATGATGGCAAAGAGGATGATTCATCCTGGACTACTGTATTAGGCGGTATGAAGGGAGGTCTTAGGGAAAGAAAGGACAGAGGAAAGGAACCAGAATGAAAGGAAGTTTATTCAAATCAGATTTCTTTTCACCAAGACCTGACACATTCTAAAGTCTAACCAATTGAATCTATGCCACCAAGGAGATGACAATAAAAGACTGCAATCTTTTATGGGAGTCATGCTGGACAAAACCATGCAAAGTCCAATGTGAGCTAAGTAGATGACACAGTCCAACTGGCTGGTGTAGACCAGGAGTGACATGAATTGAGAAGGAAAACTCCACAGTATGATAGCAACCCCAAGGAAGGGGCCCTCGAGAATGAATGGTGCCTAGAAAGTCAGATGCAGCTCGAATCGGGGGAGGTATATTATAGAACATAATGTACAGAAAATCAAAGGACACTTGTGGAAGGATAAGCAAGAAAGAATAAGGGGCACAAAAATCTGGCTGGCAGAGAGAGGACTCAGAACAGAAGCCAGGGAGTGGAAGGCTCTCAAAGCTAGGCTACGTGACCATGGCGCTTCTCACCCACCACATTCTCTCTCCCTTGAATCCTTTTCACTAACCAACTGGAAACAAAGTGAAGTGTGCTGTTCCTTCTGTCACTGAGAAGTGCCTCAAAAATGCCAAAATTAGGAATCGATATCAAGGGTGCTTTTGAAAAACCACTGCTCCAGCATGACCAAAGCAGTAAGAGAAAGGCTGTTAAAAATCTTCTTTTTCTTAACTTAGTGATCCAGAATAAGATTCACTAGCACAAACATAATCAGCAGGCATCTATGACTTCAGCCTTGGGGAAACAATCGCCAACCCTCTGCTGGCTTTCCAAGACATGGTCATTAAACATCAAGCTGTTATGTGGCTCTTTTATTTCAGGCATCCCAAGGGCCCAAAATGAAGACATCAGCTTAGTAACAATGAAAAAGATAGCCTACTCTCATAGGATTTCACTGGCCACACATTTTCCACTATAAACTTACAAATAGCTGTTAAACGGGAGGTTTCCATTTCCATCACAGACCCTTCAATAGTCCAATCAATTGGATCTATGATGATACACTGGAAGGAGCCTAGCACTAATGCAAGTAATCTCACCTCCTCGTGAAAGGAAGTCCTAGAACCACAGAGTTATTGAAAAAGCCTTACCTGGAGCTGAAGTGTATG
>JAJPUD010025951.1:0-13455 GCA_023553655.1 Myrmecobius fasciatus
TCTTTAGGGCTTGCTTGAAGAGACCATTCCATCATTCCACAGAACCTGCTGCTAGTGGGTAAGATGGGACATGGAATATCTTTCAGTTTTGCTCATTTTAAGTGGCTGCTATTAAGGTCAAAATAAGATAAACTAAGGCAAAAAGTTCTGAGCATGATCAATTAATTAGAGGTGGAAATTTATCAATAAATAAGATTTCAGCTTCCTCAGCCAAGCTAAGACTGAATGAAATGGACATCTCTCTTATAATTTGGGAGATTACAGAATAGGGCAGGGAACAAGTTTTGGTTGCTTAAAAGAACTCAACACCATGAATGGAGAAATCAATATAATTGGTTATAGATCTGAGGCATGAGGAACAATACAATTGGTTGAAAATTAGGAATGAGGGGCTAGAAACAACTCCCACCTTCCTTTCTATGCTAAGAAATATTCATTGTTTGCGTCAACTTGTAAAGTTAGACATAGGGAATCAGAAATGTTTGGATAGCAAACCAAATATCCTTGAAGGTTAGCTTGGTGGTATAGATACTAGACCTGGTGTCTACCTTCATCCCTCAAAGATTACAGATTTCCTTGAGGCAAAGAAAAAGCATAGTGATTAGCAAGAGAACTGTATTTTTAAACTCAACTCCTTAATAGGCTAGATGAATTTCTAAAATAAGTTCAGAGACAAAAAACCTTTGACTTAAAGTAACAGTACAAAATAAATTAACTGTAAATAGGATACATTTTTAAAAGAATAAGTTTGATCTTTTCATTACTAATGTAAAGTTGTGCTATTGTTTGGACTCTGCATCAGGCGAACATCCTAGTCGACTTGCTCATTCCAGGATCATTCTTCTGGGAAATGTAATTTCTTTTTTTTAATTAAAGCTTTTTATTTGCAAAACATATGTTTGGGTAATTTTTCAACATGGACCCTTACAAAGCTTTCCATTACAAATCCTCCCCCCCAGTGCTCACCCCTTGCCTAGATGGCAGCTACATATTAATTATGTTAAAATACTTGACAAATCGAATATGTGTATACATATTTTTACAGTTATCTTGCTGTGCAAGAAAAATCGGATCTACAAGAAAAAAAAATCAGAGAAAGGAAACACAATGCAAGCAAACATCAATAGAGAGCATGAAAATGTTATGTTGTGGTCCACATTTCACATCCCTCTCTCTGGGTGTATATGGCCTTCTTTACTGAACAATTGGAACTGGTTTGAATCATCTCATTGTTGAAGAGAGCCATGTCCATCAGAATTGATCATCATATTGTTGTTGCTATGTATAATGATCTCCTGGTTCTGCTCATTTCACTCAGCACCAGTTCATGCAAGTCTCTCCAGGCCTCTCTGAAATCATCCTGCTGGTCGTTTCTTACATAACATTCATATACCATAATTTATTCAGCCACTCTCCAATTGATGGGCATACATTCAGTTTCCAGTTTCTAGGCACTACAAAAAGGGCTGCCACAAACATTATTGCACATGTGGGTCTCTTTCCTTCCTTTATGATTTCTTTGGGATATAAGCCAAATAGAAATGCTGCTGGGTCAAAGGGTATGCACAGTTTGATAACTTTTTGAGCATAGTTCCCAAATTGCTCTCCAGAATGGTTGGATCCATTCACAGTTCCACCAACAATGTATCAGTGTCCCAGTTTGGGTAAGGTATTTTCTTGTGGGCAGAAGTTTTTTGATTGGTTCTTGTCCTTCATTTTTAAAGAGGAATAAAATTACTTCACTATATTGGGGTCAAGTGTCCAAATGTGGCTGATCAGATCAATGCAATCTGGGGAGCTTTACCACGGGTTAGACACAAATAGTGCATATGAACATTTGGAGTGAAGATGTCTCAAAATTTGCACATTTCATGTTTTTTAGCTATTGTAATTGCTATATGTAATTGTAATATTTTGCTCATAGAGCATAGCATCTTCTTTGATACAGGCACACCATGCTTCACAATCCTGTGCCAGTGTCTCCCATGTCTCACAATCAATTCAAAATTCTTCAGTGAGACCTTGAGAGGATTTTTGTATTGCTTCTTCTGAGCTCCATGTAAAGACTTGACTTGGTGAGTTCTCTGCAAAATAGTCTTTTAGATAAATGTACTTTTGGAATTTGAACAACATGGCCAGGCTATCATAGTTATACTTTCTGCAGTAGAATCTGAATGTTTGGTAATTTAACTCAAGAAAGAACTTCAATGTCTAGTATGTTGCCAGGTGAGCTTCAGAATTTTCCTGAGATAATTCAAATGGGAGCAATTCAGTTTCCTGGCATGATGCTGGTATACTCTCCAGGTTCCAGAGACATACGGCAATGAGGTCAGTACAATGGCTCTATAGACCTTCAATTTGATAGGTAGTCTACTACCTCTTCTTTTCCACACTTTCCTTCAAAGACTCCCAAACACTGAGCTAGCTCTGGCAACATATGGGTCAACTTCATCACTTATGTGGACATCCCTGGAGATTATACTGTCAAGATAAATTATTTGTATAAAGTGTTCAGTTGTTGAGCGTGGAAGAGATGCATCTCTACAGTGAGGTTCCCCAGGCAGATGATATGATCACCAGTTGGAAGATTGCCTCTGACCTTACCATAGAAGATCTAGCTACTGCATAGGAGTCAGTGAAGAGAAATTACTCCTTTGTGGTGGACTCCTTCTAATCAGGTGGACCTGCTTATACTTCTACAATTGGGTTGATTGAATAGTGCTATGGGTGATATAGACTAGCCTATATTGTATGGCACTTCAATGAGTTTGACCATTTTTGAGGAGGTCTGTGCCTTCTATGAACTAGGCATCTCTTCCTTCTGGAAGATCAGCTAATCAAGGATCCCAGTTGCAAGAAGGGTTTTATTGGAGACCCAGCAAGACTGGCTTCTGTGGCCAACTGTTACTAAGCAAGAATATCATAGATTTGCTCGATTCCCCTTGAGCTGGGTCAGGCTTAGCTCTTGAATATATGTCTTCCATTTGATGATGGAAAATTCTTGATCACTGCCTATCTTATTGGATTTGGCATAGTTAGAACCCATTGAAGAACTAGAATTTCTAGCTAGCAAATACCTGAGATGTTTCTAGTCAGCCTCTTGGTTCCAAATAGGAACAAGTTCATTACTTATGATTGTTCCACTAGCAGTCTACACAGAGGAGCCTCTGCCTCTCATACACATTCCAAATTTTCCTTCTCAGGAAGGATTTAAATTTTGTTTAGGTTAGTTGTCCAACCATCTTGGCTTAACTAGTCAATTCACATGTCAAAGGCCAGGGTAACAGATTCCTTATTAGGGCCTACCAACAACAGGTCATAAATAATGGATTGCCCTCTCATTTGGAGAAAGCTTATGTTTAGCAGAATCCATGGTGCCACTCATGGTAACTTGCAGGGCTGTTGAGATGGCCATATCATAGGACCATGAAAGAGAATTACATATCTAGCCAGGTAAAGTCCAGCTGGTTCTAGTCTTCTATCTAATATCTGAAAAGAATACAGTGATCAGTCAATCACTGTATATGAGTCCCTGAAGATGACCACTAGTATTTCTGTAAGAGTCACAATATCAGAGACAATCAGAGCCACCAAATCAACTTCTCTATTCATGCTGAAGTAATCTATGGTTAGTCTCCAAGTGCCACTGTTCTGTCATGATGTTCCAATAGGACTGTTGAACTGAAAGTTTTGACTGAGGACTTTGGCATTCAGCAATTTCTCTATCAACACCTGTCTATTTCACACATCCCTGTGCTGGGATTTGTACCAACCACAAAGTGGGGGCAACATTGAGGGAGTTGAATGTTAGAGACAGCTATCCAACCAACTGTGAAAACTAGGATAGGAACAGTATCATAGAAGTGGAGCTATCCCTGGTGCTGATCCAATCCATTAGGCTGTTTCAACAAGTTAGTTTTTATAATACCCAAATTGTGGTAGCTGCCATATTGCCCATCTCATTGGTGGATTGGCATCTCATGGATTCAGGGCCCTGGGGACTAGGGTGACAAGTTCTAGGGTCCAAAAGTCTCAAATTATAAGAAGCCCTTCCATGTAACCCTTGAAGAATCAAAGAGATATAAGACCCTTGGTCCTCTGGGGAGACTCATCTGGGGACTAGAACCCACCCTAGTCTAGTTCAATATCAAATGGTGAAGGTTCTTATGACCTCAAACCTGGACTGTTGCAGTATGCTTTTGGTTGCTTTGTCAGGTAGTTACCCTCTCCAAATCATCCTCTACTCATCTCCCAAAGAGATTTTCCTAAAGTGCTGTTCTGAACATATTACCTCTGCACTCAGTATACTCCAGTGGTTCCCTATCACTTCCAGAAGGAAATAGAAAAATCCTCTGGCATTCAAGTTCTTCACAATCTGATCTCTTCCTACCTTTCCAGTTATCTTAAACTTTCCTGCCCTCCACTTATCCATCTTCCTACTTCATGCTTTTTCACTCAATGTCCTCCATAGCTGGAATGTTCTCCTACCTCATCTCCACCTCATGGTTTCCTTTAAGATGCTGTTCAAACCTCACCTTCTTTCCCAGTTCACCTTTCGCCCTCCACTATTAGTGCCTTCCTTTTGTGATTACCTTCCATTTTCATATGATGTATTATTTTATATGGCCATAGTCATTTTCCTGTTGTCTCTCACACAGAAATATGAGCACCTGAAAACAGGGACCCTCTTTTTCCATTTCTGTTGTATCCTTACAAGCAAGTGCTTAAAAATAAATGCCTTTTGACTGATAAAGTGCCTGATGAAACTTCTCAGCTTCCTCACCTGTAAAATGGCATTAACAATAACACCTACTTGTCAGGAACATGGTGAGGATCAAATGAGACAACATTTACAGAGTACTTTGAAATATTCAAGAGCTGTATAGAAAAGTGAGATGTTTTAATTATTGACAATAATCATAAAACAAGGGTAGCAGCATTTGTAACACCTCCTTTCAAGGGTCATTAGGAAAGCCCAATCATTACCATGCCCCTTCAAAATGACTTCAGAGATTTCTCATCACTGTCATACTTAACCCTTCTTCCCTCTTCTCTTCAAGTCAGGAGGATATTGATTGGCTTTTTCTTACAACGATTTGCAGCACTAACAGTACCCCTTCATATACCCCCAGCCCTTCTCCTTGGTGACTTTAGTCTTAAACTTCTGTCCTTAGTGACTGGAGGGGTGAAAAAAGTAGTTATTAAGTTCTTACTATGCATTAAGCATAGTGCTAAATTCTTGGCACACACATTAAAAAGAAAAATAATCCTATCTCTCAAGGAGCTCACAATTTAATAGGTGGGGACCAGATATACAAGAGGTTGCATCAGCAACAGGGAGGATGGCAAGGCCCAGTGGTCCTTGGAGTGTAACAATGTACCTTGTTTAGCAGCATTTACACTGAGAAAACCCTATTGATTCTGACCCCGAAATTCCATTCTATTCCAACTAATAAACTTATATCAAGCACTTCCTGTGTGAGAGACACTGAGGATACAATATCCCACACCCCTGAATATCCCCTCAGAGAGCTAATTGTTCTGCTAGAAACATACTCCATGCACACAGACCAGGGAATTCCCGATACGACAAAGTCATCTCAGAGGGACAGAACACCAAGGACTTGGAGGAGAGGGTGTTGACAAGGAGAGATGAGGAACAGAAATATGGAGGAGGTGTTGGCTGAGCTACACTTTGACTAAAGACAGGCAGAAATTCTAAGAGTTGGAGATGAGGAAGGAGGGTATTCTAGACGTAGGGGACTTTGTGAGGGCTAATGGAAGTCAAAGAAAAGCCATGTATGGGGAACAGTCAGAAGACGAGTTTAACTGGAATGGAGAGCATGTGAAAGTAGGATCCAGCTTGTGGAGGGCTTTAGTTGCCAGGCTAATGATTGTGAAGTTAATCCCAGAGGCCATAGGGAAGCCCTGAAAGTTTGTAAGTAGGGGAGGAACAGGGTCAGATCTGGTTTAGGAATGATCAGTTTGGGATCTGGGCGGAAGAGGGATTGTAGTCTGGAGAGACTTGAGACTGAGAGATCAATTAGATGGCAAATGAAATCACACAGGTGATTGGGGCCTGAGTCAGGGCTAGTGTCTTGTGAGGGGAAGGACAGATGCAATATAGGTTTTTCTGGTAGAATCCAAAGGATTTGTGAACTGACTGGATTTGTTCGTGATGAGAAAGTAGAAAGAAATGAAGATAGCCCTGAAGATGAGAGAGACCTGAGTTTGAATGTAGGTTCTGGCATGAGTGTAACAATGAATGAGCTGCTTCTCCTTTCGGGGACTCAGTTCCCGCAACTTGGCCTCTATGGATATTGCAGATAGCTTTAGCAGGTCTGCCTTCTAATTACCAGCTGTCACTGTCCCACATGGGTCCTTTCTGAGCATTCTGGCAGAAATTCAGCTCAGACCAACGTCTTATGCAGCCTTCATTTTATCATCTTTTCTAGAATTTTGTTACCAGTCAAAGCCATGTTAAGTTGATTCTTGTTGTCTCATTGAATCATTCACTTCCATTTGTTCAACTCTAATGGCTAGTGTTTTTGTACCTCCTTTTGAATTTGGGTTGTTTTCTTTATTGGATTTTTTTCCATTTCACCAATTCTATTTTTATTGAGTTGTTATCTTTTTCCATTTCACCAATTTTGTTTTTCGAGGACTTGTTTTCTTTTTCCATTTCACCAAATCTATTTTTAACGAGTTATTTTCTTCAGACAATTTCTGTGTTTCCTTTTCCAAACTCTCCCAAAATCCCCTATTTCCTTTCCCATTTTTCTTCTAATTCTCTTTCAAGATCCTTTTCAAATTCTTACAAGAGAGCCTTTTAAATTAGAGACCAATTCATATCACCTTTTGGGACTTCATCTGGAGAGGTTTTGCTTTTAGTGTCCACAGGGTTTGAGGTCTGTTCTTCCCTATCTTCATAATAGCTATCTATTGTCAGAGCTCTTTTTCCTTTTTTTTCTCATTTTTAAAGGTTGAGATCTGCTCTTAGGGGAAAGGGAAGAATTCCTCCAGCTTCCTGTGCAGGCAACAGCAGCTTCACACTGCCCTGAGATTGGTGCTGCTGGCTTCCTTCACATGCTGAGTGATTTGGTCAAGTCCTGCTTTTATGCTGATGTTCAGGAGCTCACTATTTGCCCTCTGTAGTTGTTTTGGAAGTCTCACAGCTAATCTGCTGATCCACTTGGCTTCTGAATCAGGACAGAGTAGCCAATGCTGCTGTATTTTCAGTAAGAGTTTCCCACTACATTCCCCAAACGAGGTATCTCTGCCCTGGGCCTCCTGTGCTATGCCTGCACTAGGCTTTATCCCCCTTGCCTGATTGAGACAGACCCTTCCTGAAGTTCTTTCAAAATACCTTCTGCTGGAAATTTGTTACACTCCAAATGTTTGTGGGTTCTTTCACTCTAAAACCCATTCAGAGGCTTAATTTGGTATTGATTCTGAAGGAAGCCAAGAAGAGCTCTGGCAAAGACCTGTCTACTCTCCACCATCTTGGCCCCATTCTCCTCTTTGCAAACTTTAAAGGACTCTACACGTGAGCTACTTATTTCTTCTCTTATACAAGGTACATAGCTTGTATCTGGGCTGGAACTCACACCTCAGTCTCTGCTGATGCCATCTCCTCATCTATAAAATGGGGACAATAATACCTGTATCTTCTCCCTCACAAGGTTTGTATCTGCAAACCCTCCAGTGCTAGAGAGATGTGTGTCTCTTTTTTTTAATCTTGATTCCCTGTTTCCTGTGATTTCCTGCCTTCTTCTGCCTTAGACATTGGATGCAGCCTGGTCCACAGGGCTGGCAGCTAGGTGGCACAGTAGAGAGAGGGCCTCAAAAATGTAGTAGCTCTGTGAGCCTGGGCAAGTCATTTTTCCTCTGACTGCCTCAGTTTCCTCAAATGTAAAAGGGGATAATATTAACATCTACCTGGCAGGGGGTATTGTGAAGATCAGATGAGACAGTATTTGTAAAGTACTTAGCACAATCCCTGGAGCCTTAATCAATGCTTCTTCCCTTTATTTGCATCTGTGCCTGATCCTGTCTCTGACAATTTCTGGGTGATTTGAGCAAGTCCCTTCTCTTTGTTCAGCCTCAGTTTCCTTCTTCTTAGAATGAAAAAGTATGATTACAGCTTCTTGTTCTCCACGTTGACCCCCACACACATACACACACACAGATATTGTGTATTCTGAGGCCTCTGACCTTCTGTGTTCTCTCCTCTGAAGTTGTCCCATCCTGGCATCCTGATGCTAAGCATGGCTATCCACAGAAGGTGGGCCTGGTGTGTCCAGAAGTGCTGTCACATCCAGCCCCCATGTGATGCCCAATGTGGTTCTGTGGTTCTTCCCTATTCTAAATGCTATATCCTAAGGTACCTTAGAATTAATACACCATGTTCTTCTGTTTTGGGTTTTTTATGCGGAACACAAGCACACACACAAAAAGTATTTTCATACACACTGTATGATAAAAAAAGGATTCGACATGAAACCATCCATGTCCCACTTTTAAACACACACACAGTGACAAAGACACAGAGAGACAGAGAGACAGAGAGACAGAGAGAGAGACACAAACACAGAGACAGAGACAGATAGAGAGAGAGAAAGAGACAGAGACAGAGAGAGATAGAAACAGAGACAGAGACAGAAACAGAGATAGAGACAGAGACAGACAGAGAAGCAGAGTTCAGATGATGGAATAGGAGCAGGAAGCTACAATTCATCTACAGAAAAAAAGTCACCAGACTGAATCCTGATTGGGAAATTCAAGAAATAAGTTTTGATTCATCGGTTTCCAGCATAGGTTGCCACAGAAACAAAGACAGAGGTATCTGTGGTTGCTGAGGTGAAAGCCAGGTCAAGAACAGTCACTGTGAGATTTCCAGTTCAAGGAGAGGTTGTGTACCAGGGTAGGAAGAGATCCCAGATACAGCAGAGAAGGGTTAAAACTTGTGAAGGGCAGAGGAATAGGTACTAAGTGGCAGGCCTGTTGCTAAGCACTGAGTTCCAAGTCACAGATGGAGGGCACACTGAAGACAGAACCTGGGCCTAGAGGGGGTTATTCCAGGGTATGAAGGGGTCAGCAACCCTATGCTGTGCACTGAGCAAGGAGCAAGCTGAGAAGCAGGCAGCAGTTGAGTCCCCAGGAGCACTATGGGATCTCAGTTCCCATCTCCAGCTTAGTATGAAGCCTGCTGGAAAAACTCTGGCAGGAATCTCAGACTAAAAGAGAATCTGCAGTTCTTTCACTGAACCAGTAGAATTTTCTAGCATGTTGATAGTGGCTAAGTCCAGTAATAGCTGTCTCCTGGAAATCCACATTGGAAAAGCACACCTGAATGTTGACCAGACCTAACCCAGCTCAGGAACTTGCAGAGATCACAATAGGCCAATTATTAGATTTTTGTCTCCAATCAGATCATTTTAGGAATACTGAAACCTTGCAGGTCTTCATAATAAGATATGCCTAAGATCCCAGAAAAAATTAATATTCACTACCCCAAGAAAGTAAAAGGAAGACCAGCTTAGACATTTCCTCCAGAATGTAGAGTCTGGTCCTAACATAAAGACCAAAATTAGGTATAAGGATGTATGAAACAATGAATAAACCAAAAATAGCCTTACCATCATCAAAAGCTATTATGGTGACAGGATCACTCAAGACACAAACCTAGAAGAAGTTGTTCCATCACCAGGTTTTTTCTGACTGTTCATGAACCTATGGACCCAGGCTCTTCTATTCTCCACTACCTTTTAAAGTCTGTCTAATCTTATGTTTATGGTTTACATGACATTATCCAATTCATCCTCTGGTCTCCAATCTTTCCCAACATCAGAGCATTTTCTGGTGAGTACCAACTTTTTATTATGTGGCCAAAATATTTAAGCTTCAGCTTTAGCATTTGACTTTCCATTGTACAGCCCGAATTAATTTATTTAATTATTATCAATCAAATCAATTATATTGCCCAAGGGATTCTCAAAAGTTTTCCTACACCACAACTTGAAAGCACAGGGTCTGCATCACCAAAATTTCCTCATAGTCTCTCACAGTCATACATTGGTACTGAAAAAACCAAAGCTTTGATTCATATGGACCTTTATTCGTAAGGTGATACCTCTTTTTTTAGTATACTGTCCATATTGGCCATAGTTTCTCTTTCAAAGAGCAGGCATCATTTAATTTTATGGCTGCAGTTACCATATGCAGTGACCTTTGAACTATTAAAAACTATTCAATTAATAAACAAAACTAAAAGTTGGTTTTATAAAAAATCAAAAAAAAAATAGATAAACCTTTACTTAATTTGATTAGAAAATGGAAAGAGGAAAATCAAATTGTTAGTCTCAAAAATGAAAAGGGAGACCTTTCCACCAATGAAGAGGAAATTAGAGCAATAATTAGGAGTTACTTTGCCCAACTTTATGCCAATAAATTTCATAACTTAAGTGAAATGGAGGAATACTTCAAAATATAGATTGCCCAGATTAATAGAAGAAGAAATAAATTACTGAAATAGTCCCATTTTAGAAAAAGCAATACAACAAGCTATTAATCAACTCCCTAAGAAAAAATCTCCAGGGCCAGATGGATTTACATGTGAAATTTACCAATACTGTATAAACTATCTGAAAAAATAGGGAACAAAGGACTCCTGCCAAATTCCTTTTTATGACACAAATATGGTACTGATAGCTAAACCAGGTAGGATGAAAACAGAAAAAGAAAATTATAGACCGATATCTCTAATGAATATTGATGCAAAAATCTTAAATAAAAAATTACCAAAAAGATTACAGAAAGTCATACCAATGATAATACGTCATGACCAAGTAGGATTTATACCAGAAATGCAGGGCTGGTTCAATAGTAGTAAAATTATTGGGGCACCTAGGTGGTGGAGTGGATAGAGCACCAAGCCTGAAGTCAGGAGGACCTGAGTTCAAATCTAACCTCGGACACTTAATACTTCCTCTCTGGGCAAGCCACTTAACCCCAATTGCCTCAGCAAAAAAAAAGAAAAAAGAAAACTATTAGCATAATTGACTATATCAATAACCAAACTAACAAAAACCATATGTTTGTCTCAATAAATGCAGAAAAAGCATTTGATAAAATCCAACACCCATTCCTATTAAACACACTAGAGAGTATAGAAATAGATGGGCTTTTCCTTAAAATAATCAATAGCACCTATTTAAAACTGTCAGCAAGCATCATATTTAATGGGGATAAACTAGAACCATTCCCAATAAGATCAGGGGTGAAACAAGGTTGCCCACTATCACCATTATTGTTCAATATTGAATTAGAAATGTTAGTTTTGGCAATAAGAGAAGAAAAGGAGATTAAAGGAATTAGAGTAGGTCATGAGGAAACCAAATTATCACTCTTTGCAGATGATATGATGGTCTACTTAGAGAACCCTAGAGAATCAACTAAAAAACTATTAGAATTAATCCACAACTTTAGCAAAGTTGCAGGATACAAAATAAATCCACATAAAACATCAGCATTTTTATACATCACCAACAAAGTCCAACAGCAACAGATACAAAAAGAAATTCCATTTAAAATAACCGTCGATATTATAAAATATTTGGGAATCTATCTGCCAAGTCAAAGTCAGGAACTATGTGAGCACAACTTCAAAACATTTTCCACACAAATAAAGTCAGATCTAAACAATTGGGGAAAATATCAAATGCTCTTGGATAGGTCGAGTGAATGTAATAACAATGACAATACTGCCCAAATTAATCTATTATTTAGTGTTATACCAATCTAACTCCCAAGAAATGATTTTGCAGACTTAGAAAAAATAATAACAAAATTCATCTGGAAGAACAAAAGGTCAAGAATTTCAAGGAAACTAATGAAAAAAATTGCAAATGAAGGTGGCTTAGCTGTGCCAGATCTGAAACTATATTATAAAACAGTGGTCATCAAAACCATTTAATACTGGCTAAGAAATAGAGTAGTCAATCAGTGGAATAGGTTAGGTTCACAGGACAAAATAGTCAATGACTGTAGTAATCTAGTGTTTGACAAACGCAAAGACCCCAGATTTTGTGATAAGAATTCACTATTTGACAAAAACTGCTGGGAAAATTGGAAACTAGTATCGCAGAAACTAGGCATTGACCCACATTTAACACCATATACCAAGATAAGGTTGAAATGAGTTCATGATCTAGATGTAAAGAATGATATCATAAACAAATTAGAAGAACATAGGATAGTTAACCTCTCACATCTGTGGAAGAGGAAGAAATTTGTGACCAAAGAAGAACTGGAGATCGTTACTGATCACAAAATAGATAATTTTGATTATACTAAGTTAAAAAGTTTTTAGACAAACAAAACTATACAGATAAGATTAAAAGGGAAGCAACAAATTGGGAAGCCATTTTTACATTCAAGGGTTCTGACAATTTTAGCATTCCAGTCCTCTCATTTCTAAAATATAGAAAATTGACCCAAATTTAGAAGAAATCAAGCCATTCTCCAATTGATAAATGGTCAAAGGATATGAACAGACAATTTTCCAATGAAGAAATTGAAAACATCTCTAGTCATATGAAAAGGTGCTCTAAATCATTATTGCTTTAGACAACTCTGAGATACCACTACACACCTCTTAGATTGGCTAAGGTGACAGGAAAAGATAATGATGAATGTTGGAGAGGATGTGGGAAAACTGGGAACTGATACATTGTTGGTGGAGTTGTAAATGGATCCAGGCTTTCTGGAGAGCAATTTGGAACTATGCCCAAAGGATTATCAATCTGTGCATACCCTTTGAGCCAACAGTGTTTCTACTAGGCTTTTATCACAAAGAGATATTAAAGTAGGGAAAGGGATCCACATGTGCAAAAATGTTTGTGGCAGCCCTTTTTCATAGTGGCAAGAAACTGGAAACTGAGTGGATGCTCATCAGTTGGAGAATGGTTGAATAAGTTATGGTATATGAATGTTATAGAATATTATTGTTCTATAAAAAATGATAGGCAGGATGATTTCAAGAAGCCTGGAGATACTTGTATGAACTAATACTAAGTAAAATGAGCAGAACCAGATCAGTGTACATGGCAACAGCAATATTATACGATGATCAATTCTGATGTATGGGGCTCTCTTCAACAATGACATGACTCAGACCAGTTCCTATGGTCTTGTGATCAAAAGAGCCATCTATACCCAGAAAGAGGACTGTGAGAACTGAGTGTGGTTCACAACATAGCCTCTCACTCTTTTTGTTGTTTGCTTACATTTTATTTTCTTCATCATTTTCTTTTCTGGTTTGATTTGATTTTTCTTGTACAGCAAGATAATTTTATAAATATATATGCATATATTGGATTTAACATATATTTCTACCATGTTTAACATATATTGGACTAATTGCCATCTAGGGGAGGGGAATAGAAGAAGGGGGGG
>JAJPUD010025952.1:0-13453 GCA_023553655.1 Myrmecobius fasciatus
TCTTTAGGGCTTGCTTGAAGAGACCATTCCATCATTCCACAGAACCTGCTGCTAGTGGGTAAGATGGGACATGGAATATCTTTCAGTTTTGCTCATTTTAAGTGGCTGCTATTAAGGTCAAATAAGATAAACTAAGGCAAAAAGTTCTGAGCATGATCAATTAATTAGAGGTGGAAATTTATCAATAAATAAGATTTCAGCTTCCTCAGCCAAGCTAAGACTGAATGAAATGGACATCTCTCTTATAATTTGGGAGATTACAGAATAGGGCAGGGAACAAGTTTTGGTTGCTTAAAAGAACTCAACACCATGAATGGAGAAATCAATATAATTGGTTATAGATCTGAGGCATGAGGAACAATACAATTGGTTGAAAATTAGGAATGAGGGGCTAGAAACAACTCCCACCTTCCTTTCTATGCTAAGAAATATTCATTGTTTGCGTCAACTTGTAAAGTTAGACATAGGGAATCAGAAATGTTTGGATAGCAAACCAAATATCCTTGAAGGTTAGCTTGGTGGTATAGATACTAGACCTGGTGTCTACCTTCATCCCTCAAAGATTACAGATTTCCTTGAGGCAAAGAAAAAGCATAGTGATTAGCAAGAGAACTGTATTTTTAAACTCAACTCCTTAATAGGCTAGATGAATTTCTAAAATAAGTTCAGAGACAAAAAACCTTTGACTTAAAGTAACAGTACAAAATAAATTAACTGTAAATAGGATACATTTTTAAAAGAATCAGTTTGATCTTTTCATTACTAATGTAAAGTTGTGCTATTGTTTGGACTCTGCATCAGGCGAACATCCTAGTCGACTTGCTCATTCCAGGATCATTCTTCTGGGAAATGTAATTTCTTTTTTTTAATTAAAGCTTTTTATTTGCAAAACATATGTTTGGGTAATTTTTCAACATGGACCCTTACAAAGCTTTCCATTACAAATCCTCCCCCCCCAGTGCTCACCCCTTGCCTAGATGGCAGCTACATATTAATTATGTTAAAATACTTGACAAATCGAATATGTGTATACATATTTTTACAGTTATCTTGCTGTGCAAGAAAAATCGGATCTACAAGAAACAAAAATCAGAGAAAGGAAACACAATGCAAGCAAACATCAATAGAGAGCATGAAAATGTTATGTTGTGGTCCACATTTCACATCCCTCTCTCTGGGTGTATATGGCCTTCTTTACTGAACAATTGGAACTGGTTTGAATCATCTCATTGTTGAAGAGAGCCATGTCCATCAGAATTGATCATCATATTGTTGTTGCTATGTATAATGATCTCCTGGTTCTGCTCATTTCACTCAGCACCAGTTCATGCAAGTCTCTCCAGGCCTCTCTGAAATCATCCTGCTGGTCGTTTCTTACATAACATTCATATACCATAATTTATTCAGCCACTCTCCAATTGATGGGCATACATTCAGTTTCCAGTTTCTAGGCACTACAAAAAGGGCTGCCACAAACATTATTGCACATGTGGGTCTCTTTCCTTCCTTTATGATTTCTTTGGGATATAAGCCAAATAGAAATGCTGCTGGGTCAAAGGGTATGCACAGTTTGATAACTTTTTGAGCATAGTTCCCAAATTGCTCTCCAGAATGGTTGGATCCATTCACAGTTCCACCAACAATGTATCAGTGTCCCAGTTTGGGTAAGGTATTTTCTTGTGGGCAGAAGTTTTTTGATTGGTTCTTGTCCTTCATTTTTAAAGAGGAATAAAATTACTTCACTATATTGGGGTCAAGTGTCCAAATGTGGCTGATCAGATCAATGCAATCTGGGGAGCTTTACCACGGGTTAGACACAAATAGTGCATATGAACATTTGGAGTGAAGATGTCTCAAAATTTGCACATTTCATGTTTTTTAGCTATTGTAATTGCTATATGTAATTGTAATATTTTGCTCATAGAGCATAGCATCTTCTTTGATACAGGCACACCATGCTTCACAATCCTGTGCCAGTGTCTCCCATGTCTCACAATCAATTCAAAATTCTTCAGTGAGACCTTGAGAGGATTTTTGTATTGTTTCTTCTGAGCTCCATGTAAAGACTTGACTTGGTGAGTTCTCTGCAAAATAGTCTTTTAGATAAATGTACTTTTGGAATTTGAACAACATGGCCAGGCTATCATAGTTATACTTTCTGCAGTAGAATCTGAATGTTTGGTAATTTAACTCAAGAAAGAACTTCAATGTCTAGTATGTTGCCAGGTGAGCTTCAGAATTTTCCTGAGATAATTCAAATGGGAGCAATTCAGTTTCCTGGCATGATGCTGGTATACTCTCCAGGTTCCAGAGACATACGGCAATGAGGTCAGTACAATGGCTCTATAGACCTTCAATTTGATAGGTAGTCTACTACCTCTTCTTTTCCACACTTTCCTTCAAAGACTCCCAAACACTGAGCTAGCTCTGGCAACATATGGGTCAACTTCATCACTTATGTGGACATCCCTGGAGATTATACTGTCAAGATAAATTATTTGTATAAAGTGTTCAGTTGTTGAGCGTGGAAGAGATGCATCTCTACAGTGAGGTTCCCCAGGCAGATGATATGATCACCAGTTGGAAGATTGCCTCTGACCTTACCATAGAAGATCTAGCTACTGCATAGGAGTCAGTGAAGAGAAATTACTCCTTTGTGGTGGACTCCTTATAATCAGGTGGACCTGCTTATACTTCTACAATTGGGTTGATTGAATAGTGCTATGGGTGATATAGACTAGCCTATATTGTATGGCACTTCAATGAGTTTGACCATTTTTGAGGAGGTCTGTGCCTTCTATGAACTAGGCATCTCTTCCTTCTGGAAGATCAGCTAATCAAGGATCCCAGTTGCAAGAAGGGTTTTATTGGAGACCCAGCAAGACTGGCTTCTGTGGCCAACTGTTACTAAGCAAGAATGTCATAGATTTGCTCGATTCCCCTTGAGCTGGGTCAGGCTTAGCTCTTGAATATATGTCTTCCATTTGATGATGGAAAATTCTTGATCACTGCCTATCTTATTGGATTTGGCATAGTTAGAACCCATTGAAGAACTAGAATTTCTAGCTAGCAAATACCTGAGATGTTTCTAGTCAGCCTCTTGGTTCCAAATAGGAACAAGTTCATTACTTATGATTGTTCCACTAGCAGTCTACACAGAGGAGCCTCTGCCTCTCATACACATTCCAAATTTTCCTTCTCAGGAAGGATTTAAATTTTGTTTAGGTTAGTTGTCCAACCATCTTGGCTTAACTAGTCAATTCACATGTCAAAGGCCAGGGTAACAGATTCCTTATTAGGGCCTACCAACAACAGGTCATAAATAATGGATTGCCCTCTCATTTGGAGAAAGCTTATGTTTAGCAGAATCCATGGTGCCACTCATGGTAACTTGCAGGGCTGTTGAGATGGCCATATCATAGGACCATGAAAGAGAATTACATATCTAGCCAGGTAAAGTCCAGCTGGTTCTAGTCTTCTATCTAATATCTGAAAAGAATACAGTGATCAGTCAATCACTGTATATGAGTCCCTGAAGATGACCACTAGTATTTCTGTAAGAGTCACAATATCAGAGACAATCAGAGCCACCAAATCAACTTCTCTATTCATGCTGAAGTAATCTATGGTTAGTCTCCAAGTGCCACTGTTCTGTCATGATGTTCCAATAGGACTGTTGAACTGAAAGTTTTGACTGAGGACTTTGGCATTCAGCAATTTCTCTATCAACACCTGTCTATTTCACACATCCCTGTGCTGGGATTTGTACCAACCACAAAGTGGGGGCAACATTGAGGGAGTTGAATGTTAGAGACAGCTATCCAACCAACTGTGAAAACTAGGATAGGAACAGTATCATAGAAGTGGAGCTATCCCTGGTGCTGATCCAATCCATTAGGCTGTTTCAACAAGTTAGTTTTTATAATACCCAAATTGTGGTAGCTGCCATATTGCCCATCTCATTGGTGGATTGGCATCTCATGGATTCAGGGCCCTGGGGACTAGGGTGACTTAAGTTCTAGGGTCCAAAAGTCTCAAATTATAAGAAGCCCTTCCATGTAACCCTTGAAGAATCAAAGAGATATAAGACCCTTGGTCCTCTGGGGAGACTCATCTGGGGACTAGAACCCACCCTAGTCTAGTTCAATATCAAATGGTGAAGGTTCTTATGACCTCAAACCTGGACTGTTGCAGTATGCTTTTGGTTGCTTTGTCAGGTAGTTACCCTCTCCAAATCATCCTCTACTCATCTCCCAAAGAGATTTTCCTAAAGTGCTGTTCTGAACATATTACCTCTGCACTCAGTATACTCCAGTGGTTCCCTATCACTTCCAGAAGGAAATAGAAAAATCCTCTGGCATTCAAGTTCTTCACAATCTGATCTCTTCCTACCTTTCCAGTTATCTTAAACTTTCCTGCCCTCCACTTATCCATCTTCCTACTTCATGCTTTTTCACTCAATGTCCTCCATAGCTGGAATGTTCTCCTACCTCATCTCCACCTCATGGTTTCCTTTAAGATGCTGTTCAAACCTCACCTTCTTTCCCAGTTCACCTTTCGCCCTCCACTATTAGTGCCTTCCTTTTGTGATTACCTTCCATTTTCATATGATGTATTATTTTATATGGCCATAGTCATTTTCCTGTTGTCTCTCACACAGAAATATGAGCACCTGAAAACAGGGACCCTCTTTTTCCATTTCTGTTGTATCCTTACAAGCAAGTGCTTAAAAATAAATGCCTTTTGACTGATAAAGTGCCTGATGAAACTTCTCAGCTTCCTCACCTGTAAAATGGCATTAACAATAACACCTACTTGTCAGGAACATGGTGAGGATCAAATGAGACAACATTTACAGAGTACTTTGAAATATTCAAGAGCTGTATAGAAAAGTGAGATGGTTTAATTATTGACAATAATCATAAAACAAGGGTAGCAGCATTTGTAACACCTCCTTTCAAGGGTCATTAGGAAAGCCCAATCATTACCATGCCCCTTCAAAATGACTTCAGAGATTTCTCATC
Organism: Myrmecobius fasciatus; assembly: GCA_023553655.1. NCBI lineage: Eukaryota > Metazoa > Chordata > Mammalia > Dasyuromorphia > Myrmecobiidae > Myrmecobius > Myrmecobius fasciatus. The sequence goes on from JAJPUD010025952.1 coordinate 5,025, forward strand.
ACTGTCATACTTAACCCTTCTTCCCTCTTCTCTTCAAGTCAGGAGGATATTGATTGGCTTTTTCTTACAACGATTTGCAGCACTAACAGTACCCCTTCATATACCCCCAGCCCTTCTCCTTGGTGACTTTAGTCTTAAACTTCTGTCCTTAGTGACTGGAGGGGTGAAAAAAGTAGTTATTAAGTTCTTACTATGCATTAAGCATAGTGCTAAATTCTTGGCACACACATTAAAAAGAAAAATAATCCCATCTCTCAAGGAGCTCACAATTTAATAGGTGGGGACCAGATATACAAGAGGTTGCATCAGCAACAGGGAGGATGGCAAGGCCCAGTGGTCCTTGGAGTGTAACAATGTACCTTGTTTAGCAGCATTTACACTGAGAAAACCCTATTGATTCTGACCCCGAAATTCCATTCTATTCCAACTAATAAACTTATATCAAGCACTTCCTGTGTGAGAGACACTGAGGATACAATATCCCACACCCCTGAATATCCCCTCAGAGAGCTAATTGTTCTGCTAGAAACATACTCCATGCACACAGACCAGGGATTCCCGATACGACAAAGTCATCTCAGAGGGACAGAACACCAAGGACTTGGAGGAGAGGGTGTTGACAAGGAGAGATGAGGAACAGAAATATGGAGGAGGTGTTGGCTGAGCTACACTTTGAATAAAGACAGGCAGAAATTCTAAGAGTTGGAGATGAGGAAGGAGGGTATTCTAGACGTAGGGGACTTTGTGAGGGCTAATGGAAGCCAAAGAAAAGCCATATATGGGGAAGAGTCAGAAGACGAGTTTAACTGGAATGGAGAGCATGTGAAAGTAGGATCCAGCTTGTGGAGGGCTTTAGTTGCCAGGCTAATGATTGTGAAGTTAATCCCAGAGGCCATAGGGAAGCCCTGAAAGTTTGTAAGTAGGGGAGGAACAGGGTCAGATCTGGTTTAGGAATGATCAGTTTGGGATCTGGGCGGAAGAGGGATTGTAGTCTGGAGAGACTTGAGACTGAGAGATCAATTAGATGGCAAATGAAATCACACAGGTGATTGGGGCCTGAGTCAGGGCTAGTGTCTTGTGAGGGGAAGGACAGATGCAATATAGGTTTTTCTGGTAGAATCCAAAGGATTTGTGAACTGACTGGATTTGTTAGTGATGAGAAAGTAGAAAGAAATGAAGATAGCCCTGAAGATGAGAGAGACCTGAGTTTGAATGTAGGTTCTGGCATGAGTGTAACAATGAATGAGCTGCTTCTCCTTTCGGGGACTCAGTTCCCGCAACTTGGCCTCTATGGATATTGCAGATAGCTTTAGCAGGTCTGCCTTCTAATTACCAGCTGTCACTGTCCCACATGGGTCCTTTCTGAGCATTCTGGCAGAAATTCAGCTCAGACCAACGTCTTATGCAGCCTTCATTTTATCATCTTTTCTAGAATTTTGTTACCAGTCAAAGCCATGTTAAGTTGATTCTTGTTGTCTCATTGAATCATTCACTTCCATTTGTTCAACTCTAATGGCTAGTGTTTTTGTACCTCCTTTTGAATTTGGGTTGTTTTCTTTATTGGATTTTTTTCCATTTCACCAATTCTATTTTTATTGAGTTGTTATCTTTTTCCATTTCACCAATTTTGTTTTTCAAGGACTTGTTTTCTTTTTCCATTTCACCAAATCTATTTTTAACGAGTTATTTTCTTCAGACAATTTCTGTGTTTCCTTTTCCAAACTCTCCCAAAATCCTCTCATTTCCTTTCCCATTTTTCTTCTAATTCTCTTTCAAGATCCTTTTCAAATTCTTACAAGAGAGCCTTTTAAATTAGAGACCAATTCATATCACCTTTTGGGACTTCATCTGGAGAGGTTTTGCTTTTAGTGTCCACAGGGTTTGAGGTCTGTTCTTCCCTATCTTCATAATAGCTATCTATTGTCAGAGCTCTTTTTCCTTTTTTTTCTCATTTTTAAAGGTTGAGATCTGCTCTTAGGGGAAAGGGAAGAATTCCTCCAGCTTCCTGTGCAGGCAACAGCAGCTTCACACTGCCCTGAGATCGGTGCTGCTGGCTTCCTTCACATGCTGAGTGATTTGGTCAAGTCCTGCTTTTATGCTGATGTTCAGGAGCTCACTATTTGCCCTCTGTAGTTGTTTTGGAAGTCTCACAGCTAATCTGCTGATCCACTTGGCTTCTGAATCAGGACAGAGTAGCCAATGCTGCTGTATTTTCAGTAAGAGTTTCCCACTACATTCCCCAAATGAGGTATCTCTGCCCTGGGCCTCCTGTGCTATGCCTGCACTAGGTTTCATCCCCCTTGCCTGATTGAGACAGACCCTTCCTGAAGTTCTTTCAAAATACCTTCTGCTGGAAATTTGTTACACTCCAAATGTTTGTGGGTTCTGTCACTCTAAAACCCATTCAGAGGCTTAGTTTGGTATTGATTCTGAAGGAAGCCAAGAAGAGCTCTGGCAAAGACCTGTCTACTCTCCACCATCTTGGCCCCATTCTCCTCTTTGCAAACTTTAAAGGACTCTACACGTGAGCTACTTATTTTTTCTCTTATACAAGGTACATAGCTTGTATCTGGGCTGGAACTCACACCTCAGTCTCTGCTGATGCCATCTCCTCATCTATAAAATGGGGACAATAATACCTGTATCTTCTCCCTCACAAGGTTTGTATCTGCAAACCCTCCAGTGCTAGAGAGATGTGTGTCTCTTTTTTTTTAATCTTGATTCCCTGTTTCCTGTGATTTCCTGCCTTCTTCTGCCTTAGACATTGGATGCAGCCTGGTCCACAGGGCTGGCAGCTAGGTGGCACAGTAGAGAGAGGGCCTCAAAAATGTAGTAGCTCTGTGAGCCTGGGCAAGTCATTTTTCCTCTGACTGCCTCAGTTTCCTCAAATGTAAAAGGGGATAATATTAACATCTACCTGGCAGGGGGTATTGTGAAGATCAGATGAGACAGTATTTGTAAAGTACTTAGCACAATCCCTGGAGCCTTAATCAATGCTTCTTCCCTTTATTTGCATCTGTGCCTGATCCTGTCTCTGACAATTTCTGGGTGATTTGAGCAAGTCCCTTCTCTTTGTTCAGCCTCAGTTTCCTTCTTCTTAGAATGAAAAAGTATGATTACAGCTTCTTGTTCTCCACGTTGACCCCCACACACATACACACACACAGATATTGTGTATTCTGAGGCCTCTGACCTTCTGTGTTCTCTCCTCTGAAGTTGTCCCATCCTGGCATCCTGATGCTAAGCATGGCTATCCACAGAAGGTGGGCCTGGTGTGTCCAGAAGTGCTGTCACATCCAGCCCCCATGTGATGCCCAATGTGGTTCTGTGGTTCTTCCCTATTCTAAATGCTATATCCTAAGGTACCTTAGAATTAATACACCATGTTCTTCTGTTTTGGGTTTTTTATGTGGAACACAAGCACACACACAAAAAGTATTTTCATACACACTGTATGATAAAAAAAGGATTCGACATGAAACCATCCATGTCCCACTTTTAAACACACACACAGTGACAAAGACACAGAGAGACAGAGAGACACAGAGAGAGACACACAAACACAGAGACAGAGACAGATAGAGAGAGAGAAAGAGACAGAGACAGAGAGAGATAGAAACAGAGACAGAGACAGAAACAGAGATAGAGACAGAGACAGACAGAGAAGCAGAGTTCAGATGATGGAATAGGAGCAGGAAGCTACAATTCATCTACAGAAAAAAAGTCACCAGACTGAATCCTGATTGGGAAATTCAAGAAATAAGTTTTGATTCATCGGTTTCCAGCATAGGTTGCCACAGAAACAAAGACAGAGGTATCTGTGGTTGCTGAGGTGAAAGCCAGGTCAAGAACAGTCACTGTGAGATTTCCAGTTCAAGGAGAGGTTGTGTACCAGGGTAGGAAGAGATCCCAGATACAGCAGAGAAGGGTTAAAACTTGTGAAGGGCAGAGGAATAGGTACTAAGTGGCAGGCCTGTTGCTAAGCACTGAGTTCCAAGTCACAGATGGAGGGCACACTGAAGACAGAACCTGGGCCTAGAGGGGGTTATTCCAGGGTATGAAGGGGTCAGCAACCCTATGCTGTGCACTGAGCAAGGAGCAAGCTGAGAAGCAGGCAGCAGTTGAGTCCCCAGGAGCACTATGGGATCTCAGTTCCCATCTCCAGCTTAGTATGAAGCCTGCTGGAAAAACTCTGGCAGGAATCTCAGACTAAAAGAGAATCTGCAGTTCTTTCACTGAACCAGTAGAATTTTCTAGCATGTTGATAGTGGCTAAGTCCAGTAATAGCTGTCTCCTGGAAATCCACATTGGAAAAGCACACCTGAATGTTGACCAGACCTAACCCAGCTCAGGAACTTGCAGAGATCACAATAGGCCAATTATTAGATTTTTGTCTCCAATCAGATCATTTTAGGAATACTGAAACCTTGCAGGTTTTCATAATAAGATATGCCTAAGATCCCAGAAAAAATTAATATTCACTACCCCAAGAAAGTAAAAGGAAGACCAGCTTAGACATTTCCTCCAGAATGTAGAGTCTGGTCCTAACATAAAGACCAAAATTAGGTATAAGGATGTATGAAACAATGAATAAACCAAAAATAGTCTTACCATCATCAAAAGCTATTATGGTGACAGGATCACTCAAGACACAAACCTAGAAGAAGTTGTTCCATCACCAGGTTTTTTCTGACTGTTCATGAACCTATGGACCCAGGCTCTTCTATTCTCCACTACCTTTTAAAGTCTGTCTAATCTTATGTTTATGGTTTACATGACATTATCCAATTCATCCTCTGGTCTCCAATCTTTCCCAACATCAGAGCATTTTCTGGTGAGTACCAACTTTTTATTATGTGGCCAAAATATTTAAGCTTCAGCTTTAGCATTTGACTTTCCATTGTACAGCCTGAATTAATTTATTTAAGTATTATCAATCAAATCAATTATATTGCCCAAGGGATTCTCAAAAGTTTTCCTACACCACAACTTGAAAGCACAGGGTCTGCATCACCAAAATTTCCTCATAGTCTCTCACAGTCATACATCAGTACTGAAAAAACCAAAGCTTTGATTCATATGGACCTTTATTCGTAAGGTGATACCTCTTTTTTTAGTATACTGTCCATATTGGCCATAGTTTCTCTTTCAAAGAGCAGGCATCATTTAATTTTATGGCTGCAGTTACCATATGCAGTGACCTTTGAACTATTAAAAACTATTCAATTAATAAACAAAACTAAAAGTTGGTTTTATAAAAAACCAAAAAAAAAAATAGATAAACCTTTACTTAATTTGATTAGAAAATGGAAAGAGGAAAATCAAATTGTTAGTCTCAAAAATGAAAAGGGAGACCTTTCCACCAATGAAGAGGAAATTAGAGCAATAATTAGGAGTTACTTTGCCCAACTTTATGCCAATAAATTTCATAACTTAAGTGAAATGGAGGAATACCTCAAAATATAGATTGCCCAGATTAATAGAAGAAGAAATAAATTACTGAAATAGTCCCATTTTAGAAAAAGCAATACAACAAGCTATTAATCAACTCCCTAAGAAAAAATCTCCAGGGCCAGATGGATTTACATGTGAAATTTACCAATACTGTATAAACTATCTGAAAAAATAGGGAACAAAGGACTCCTGCCAAATTCCTTTTTATGACACAAATATGGTACTGATAGCTAAACCAGGTAGGATGAAAACAGAAAAAGAAAATTATAGACCGATATCTCTAATGAATATTGATGCAAAAATCTTAAATAAAAAATTACCAAAAAGATTACAGAAAGTCATACCAATGATAATACGTCATGACCAAGTAGGATTTATACCAGAAATGCAGGGCTGGTTCAATAGTAGTAAAATTATTGGGGCACCTAGGTGGTGGAGTGGATAGAGCACCAAGCCTGAAGTCAGGAGGACCTGAGTTCAAATCTAACCTCGGACACTTAATACTTCCTCTCTGGGCAAGCCACTTAACCCCAATTGCCTCAGCAAAAAAAAAGAAAAAAGAAAACTATTAGCATAATTGACTATATCAATAACCAAACTAACAAAAACCATATGTTTGTCTCAATAAATGCAGAAAAAGCATTTGATAAAATCCAACACCCATTCCTATTAAACACACTAGAGAGTATAGAAATAGATGGGCTTTTCCTTAAAATAATCAATAGCACCTATTTAAAACTGTCAGCAAGCATCATATTTAATGGGGATAAACTAGAACCATTCCCAATAAGATCAGGGGTGAAACAAGGTTGCCCACTATCACCATTATTGTTCAATATTGAATTAGAAATGTTAGTTTTGGCAATAAGAGAAGAAAAGGAGATTAAAGGAATTAGAGTAGGTCATGAGGAAACCAAATTATCACTCTTTGCAGATGATATGATGGTCTACTTAGAGAACCCTAGAGAATCAACTAAAAAACTATTAGAATTAATCCACAACTTTAGCAAAGTTGCAGGATACAAAATAAATCCACATAAAACATCAGCATTTTTATACATCACCAACAAAGTCCAACAGCAACAGATACAAAAAGAAATTCCATTTAAAATAACTGTTGATATTATAAAATATTTGGGAATCTATCTGCCAAGTCAAAGTCAGGAACTATGTGAGCACAACTTCAAAACATTTTCCACACAAATAAAGTCAGATCTAAACAATTGGGGAAAATATCAAATGCTCTTGGATAGGTCGAGCGAATGTAGTAACAATGACAATACTGCCCAAATTAATCTATTATTTAGTGTTATACCAATCTAACTCCCAAGAAATGATTTTGCAGACTTAGAAAAAATAATAACAAAATTCATCTGGAAGAACAAAAGGTCAAGAATTTCAAGGAAACTAATGAAAAAAATTGCAAATGAAGGTGGCTTAGCTGTGCCAGATCTGAAACTATATTATAAAACAGTGGTCATCAAAACCATTTAATACTGGCTAAGAAATAGAGTAGTCAATCAGTGGAATAGGTTAGGTTCACAGGACAAAATAGTCAATGACTGTAGTAATCTAGTGTTTGACAAACGCAAAGACCCCAGATTTTGTGATAAGAATTCACTATTTGACAAAAACTGCTGCGAAAATTGGAAACTAGTATCGCAGAAACTAGGCATTGACCCACATTTAACACCATATACCAAGATAAGGTTGAAATGAGTTCATGATCTAGATGTAAAGAATGATATCATAAACAAATTAGAAGAACATAGGATAGTTAACCTCTCACATCTGTGGAAGAGGAAGAAATTTGTGACCAAAGAAGAACTGGAGATCGTTACTGATCACAAAATAGATAATTTTGATTATACTAAGTTAAAAAGTTTTTAGACAAACAAAACTATACAGATAAGATTAAAAGGGAAGCAACAAATTGGGAAGCCATTTTTACATTCAAGGGTTCTGACAATTTTAGCATTCCAGTCCTCTCATTTCTAAAATATAGAAAATTGACCCAAATTTAGAAGAAATCAAGCCATTCTCCAATTGATAAATGGTCAAAGGATATGAACAGACAATTTTCCAATGAAGAAATTGAAAACATCTCTAGTCATATGAAAAGGTGCTCTAAATCATTATTGCTTTAGACAACTCTGAGATACCACTACACACCTCTTAGATTGGCTAAGGTGACAGGAAAAGATAATGATGAATGTTGGAGAGGATGTGGGAAAACTGGGAACTGATACATTGTTGGTGGAGTTGTGAATGGATCCAGCCTTTCTGGAGAGCAATTTGGAACTATGCCCAAAGGATTATCAATCTGTGCATACCCTTTGAGCCAACAGTGTTTCTACTAGGCTTTTATCACAAAGAGATATTAAAGTAGGGAAAGGGATCCACATGTGCAAAAATGTTTGTGGCAGCCCTTTTTCATAGTGGCAAGAAACTGGAAACTGAGTGGATGCTCATCAGTTGGAGAATGGTTGAATAAGTTATGGTATATGAATGTTATAGAATATTATTGTTCTATAAAAAATGATAGGCAGGATGATTTCAAGAAGCCTGGAGATACTTGTATGAACTAATACTAAGTAAAATGAGCAGAACCAGATCAGTGTACATGGCAACAGCAATATTATACGATGATCAATTCTGATGTATGGGGCTCTCTTCAACAATGAGATGACTCAGACCAGTTCCTATGGTCTTGTGATCAAAAGAGCCATCTATACCCAGAAAGAGGACTGTGAGAACTGAGTGTGGTTCACAACATAGCCTCTCACTCTTTTTGTTGTTTGCTTACATTTTATTTTCTTCATCATTTTCTTTTCTGGTTTGATTTGATTTTTCTTGTACAGCAAGATAATTTTATAAATATATATGCATATATTGGATTTAACATATATTTCTACCATGTTTAACATATATTGGACTAATTGCCATCTAGGGGAGGGGAATAGAAGAAGGGGGGG